>JACEIK010009625.1:0-16384 GCA_018107945.1 Datura stramonium | reverse complement strand
AATTTACATGAGAATGTACACAATTTATTAGACAAACAAGACAAAAGTTATACATTTGAGTATCGATTTGGCATATAAATATGCCCCTTATCAATACATAAACTTGATTTTCATGAAAGCCATGCATACTTGAGAAAATCACCATATATTGAAATTCGTAAATTCATGAAGGGTTCTTGTGTAAATAATGCATCATGATCATAAAACATAATATAAAACTTGAGGGAATCATAGAATCTAACTCAATTCGAATATAACCCAGGAGGTCATAACCATGCTTCAAACTTAAAATTCATAATTTCATGAGAGACTTGATAGAAACATAAAACTCTTATCATAGGAATATGTATTGGATAAAGTAGCAGCTAATTTCATAGATGAACATGGAGGAATTTCAACAACATCCAACCCAACCCTAAAATTTCAAATTAGGGCATAGGGATTTAGGAAAATCATTGTTTCAATTAAAAAGGGGCATGAGGGTGGAAGGAATCCCTCATTGATAACCCCACAACCTGGGTTTACTGAAATTCTTGCTAGGGCTTGATACACAAGAAAGATTGAAGAGGATGAAGATGGGAAATTCTTGCTTCACTTGAGTGCTTGATCTTCTATGAGAGTGTTAGGAATAGAATGATGGCTTAGGATGAATAAAGCCCTCTAAAACCCTTCTTTTTGTGCTCAAAATGACTTAGTTTAGGAGTTAGGAACATAGAAAATTACAAAAACACCATTATTGATCCGACAGGAAATTAACACTGCCAGACCCAATGATTCACCTAAAGGCTCGTTAGATCTTTCAACGAGTCATTGGGTTCCATTTATTTCCACTGGAAAATTTTCCAACTTTCTGGTCTAAACTTGACGCCTCCACTTAACGATTCGTCATGGCACTTAACGGATTGCTTCATCACTCATTAAGACTCTTTGAATCCCAAGTTTCACACCAAACATCACATTTAATGAGTCATTTAACGGGTTATCAGGGGACTTAATGACTCGTCCCTCAATCTGTGAAGTCTCTTGGAAAATCAACATTTTCCCCAACTTAGCACTAGTGATCTATCTAAATACTTTGCTTGTAGAACTGATAATATAGGTTCATCCAAACGACTGATTCGTCCCCGCTTGATGACTATACTCAATCACCGGATTAGGTCTCTTGAGTGTTTTTGCTTTAACCATTATCAGTTTGTTCCAAATTAATTATCATGCTACCGCAGCTCAAAATATTCAATGAATCATAAAGTTCAAGGATTTATTGTTCTTCTCTTTTCCTAATCTCTATCTCTCTAGGTTCAAGAAAGTAGAAAATTTGAGCGAGTCTTAACATTGCGGTCCGTTAAGAAACGTTTAAGATGAAGAGAAGACAATAAAAACATAAGTATAGGTTTCGAATCACTATATGCAAACCCTAGTTAGTTATTCTACCATGGTTCCCACAATCCTAGTTTTGGAGGTTTTAGCCTCTCATGCTTGTAAGAGAAGAATTAGAATTCATGGAAGAAATCACAATTACAGACTTAAAAAGATGATAGAAATAAAACCCAATTGATTATTTCACAATTCAACTTTGAACAATTCAAGAACAATAAATAATATCTCCAGGAATATTGGAAAACTCAAGAAGAATCTCAAAAATATTGGTTCTCTATCAAAAAGTCGATCTCCTAACAAAAATAACCTAGAAAAGTATTTAGAAAAATAACCAGAAACCTTTCCTAAAATAATAGGAAAGCTGTTATAATTGTCGTCGCCAGATCCTATGAGTCGTAGCTTGTAGCTATGAGTCGTACCTTCCATCTATACAATGCTAGGAATCTTTGAAATTGGTTAAGTCCTGGAAGGTGGTACGATACGGAAAATACTGTTATGAGTCATACGTTTCTGTCATGGTCTGATATTTTGAAGTCTGGCATACTATGAATATTTCCACGAGTTCTTTGATACGACTCGTACCTTGATTTCACGACTCGTGGTATGCTCTCACACAGTGGAATCTGCCAAACAACTTTTTCTCTAAAGTTCACCACGGCTCCTTGGTATGAGTTGTATGTGGTCATCACGACTCGTGGTTGCTTCCCATACTAGGAGACTAGACAAGTGCATACTACAATTTTCCATGATTGCTCTGGTACGGCTCGTACCAGGATGGTATGGCTCGTACCAAGAGTCATACGTGACCATCTCCTTGTGTAGTTCCTCTGGATTTTATCACGAATGCATAGTACAGCTCGTACCACCAAGGTACGACTTGTACTGAGGCCTGCAACTTCACCATTTTCTGCACTATTTTTACTTCTTTTACAAAGTTCAACTCCAACACATTTCCCTAAAAACAAAGCAAAAGAGAATCATATATGTATAAACACACCTAAGACCATGCATCTTTTATCAGTTTTAAGCATCGAAAGTGTTGTAAACCCACAGCACATCAACACCCTCAACTTAAAGTTTTTGCATGTCCTCAGGCAAACAAAATAAAACTATAACATGACGCTTAACTAGAAAGTAAAGTCGAAGACCTACAGCCAACACACCAAAATTTTCACACATGACCTTTATTAGATATTGACCCTTTTTTCATTCAAAACCAAGTCAGCTATACATACATGCAACTACAACTCATGACGCATTGGGATCTTGATATGGCATATAACTATTAGCAGCGACTGAGCTAACACTAATACTATTTACACAGACAACTAGCAGAATGCAATGCAAATCATGTACCCTCATAGAAAATGAAGTCCCCAATACTCATAGATACTTATATATGAAACTTGGGACTAACGAGTAAGACTCTCACTCTTACAAAGAAGTTTCAAATACTGCACATGGGATACCATAGGCTTGCCCTTATTTTCTCTTCTTTGATTTTTCAAACAGTTAGGGTAGAATCACTATAGGACTTTTATTGGCTTGTAATGTAGGCTTCGGGTAGGATATGGTAGATATGAAAATAGTGACTAACCCTCCTTAGCACTACACAACTTGGCTTCACTTTTTACTTGTTACCCCTTTTCCTTTTTCATCTTTTTCCTCCCTTTTTCTCCATTCAATTGTCATTTATAGATGTAGTGAATTTTCTCTCTTTTTTTTCAATTTTGTTTCTGGCATTTTTCTTTTTCTTTTCTTTTTCTCTTTTTCTCTTTTTTTATTTCTTTTTCTCACCATACTCAGCCTTCCGTCAACCAGCTTTTTCTATTTTTCTCCCCCCACCTCATCTATGCACCCCTACAATAGCCACCTTCAACTTAGGCATTTTTCCAGAGTTGAGGTTCACGATGTCCACAGAGAGACCAGGGCCAAAACATGTTCATTATAAACAAAATAGGAAAGGTGAATGGGCTAATCAATGAAAAGTTCACTTTTGGGCTCAAACATGGGATGAAGGGATTCATTTTATTTGGCAGGGCATTATAAGCTAAAAGTGGGATAAATCAAAAATGGTCTATGATCCTTTCTAAACCAATTGTCCTACAACCTATGTAAAGACCAACTGGGAAAGTTCTAGATCCTCTACACAGTATTGAACTAGGTAAGAATCCTAAATCACACATGGTACAGGTTTGCATTTATTCTACCTATCTGGTTCATGCATAGCTAGCTACAATTACACATGATAATCTATCAAATGCCATAGAAAGATCCACAGTAGTCATGCTTCACAGTCACCATACACAGCTAAACACAAAAAATTTTAAAAAGGCCATTTTTTTAATGATTTCCAAAACATCAAACACATGTGCATTTATTTGTTGTAAAGTACTTATAAACTACTTCTAGTTAAACAAAACATAAAACAATCTAAACATGCCAGTTCTACTAGATAGCATGTCCGAGGGAAAAAACATGCAACAAAAACCCTCGAAAGGTCAAAAACCCAAAAGACAGATACACCCTCCCCTTTTCAAAAGTCATGCTTTGTCCCAAAGCAGAAAAAATGAAAAACCAAGAGAGGGACATACCTATTGTTCTCTAAGCGCTCCTGTCATCCCGTGGAGGCGGTTGTGAAGGCACACTCCCCTCCTCTACAATTGTGGCGCCAGTGGTGGCTGGTGCACTCAATGGTATAGAAATTGGGTTAGTGGTCACCCCCTCAACAATCATGGCTGCCTCAGTGACCTCATCAACTACCTAGGCTAAATGTGGCTCACCCAAAGGGTCCTTGCCACCCGAAAGCTCTCTAGGGACAGTGGTGTAACTCCCTGCTCCTCTAGCTCTCTCCTGTATCTCTAACAAGTGATCGTCATGAGACTACAGGCTCCCTATTGTCTCCCGCTTATGCTCCTTCTTCTCTTTTCTCTTTTCTCCTTCGTCATCAACTACCTCCAAGGTCCTCTTCTTCCCCTTCTCTCCATCAACAGATGTTGGAGCCCAGATGCCCCAAGTTCGAGCTCCTCATCAAGCTCAGCATCTAGCTCTGAAGTGATGGAGGCTGCTAATATGGCTGATTGTTTGGACGACAGCTCGGCTACTTGACTCCGTAGAACCCCCAACTCATCTCTCAAGCTATATGTATCCGGCTACTCAGCTAAGCGCTCATTGATCCACAGCTCAAAGCTATCTAACCAGTTGTGCAGTCCTCTAGCAACCTCCTTAATCTCAACCTTGACCTAAGGCTTTACATTCTCCATCATCAAGTTGACCTTTTTCTCGGTCAACGTCAATCTTTTTGCCATCTTCTGGAGGAAGTCATGGTCCACCAATATACATCCTAAAGGAACCTACCCCAATATGGCCAATGGAGGCGTGGGGGAAGTGTTGGGGTCAACTATTGTGTGGCCAGCTTTTGTAGCTAGCATCTTGCTCTACTCCACTGAGGTAGGGGTATCTATCTACATCCCCTGCTGGCTGTGATGGTGGAATCATTGCTGGTAATCTAACTCGGCTTACTAGGTTCATGTCATCTCAAATTAGCCCTATATTTGCAGCCTTGTGTCCCAACCTCAGTATCAATCTCCACTATCACCCTCACTCTAGAGTCTCTGCAGAGACTATGTTGAGACTCGGGAATGGTATAGTAGTGCTCAAGTCTAGAGAGCGATCCCGGATCTCATCAGCTATCACTCTCGGGATATTAATGGCATATCTAGACATGATGCATGACAACAACACTGCTCTGTCAGCACTCAGGGTGTTGTCATTTAGCATCGATGCCAGCCTGTGGTGAACCAGTGTCCAGCAGGCCTTTGCTATGAAGTTGAGCGAAGCCTTTGTGACCTGTCGTCTGCTGGTCACCCGCTTTACCTCCTCCTTCTCCTCGACTATAACCCCAACTAGCCATCTCACTTGACTCTGTCTCTCTTCGTGGGCTGGTTATTTAACCCTTTTTAGGGCATTGACTTTATAGTCAAAATCAGCTATGGAAGTTGGAGCTCTGAACTCTGGCCAATCCAACATCTGGGCAATGGTCCGCTCGGAGACATCAACTACTCGTCCCTAGACCATGACACGGTTAAGGTTTGCTCCTTCAGTTTCTATCAAGCCTTTTCCTTCTATTCCATCATCGCCAAGTAGTTGGCGCAGAACTCCATGACTAGTTCAACACTATAGTTGTCAGGGGTTCTATCCATCCACTCAAACCCATAAAAGTTGAAGAAGCACTTCATCTTCTCGACCTTATTCAGAGCACCAATCAGGATCTATAGTTCCTCCTGAATGCTCCGCCTGGGGTGCTGTTCAGAGGTGAGAGTGAGGCCCTTCTCATATATCTCCCGAGCATGGGGCACACTCCACCTAATCGTGCGACTCTCTGGAGACGGAGCCTGGTCATCATCATCCTCTTGGGCCTCCTCCTCTGACCCAGTCTCATATGCACCCTCTCCAGATTAGGCCTCATCAAACCCTTCCTCAACATTTGAGCCACTACCAGACTCTTGAAGTTGTTCATCCACTCCCTCCTCAGCCTGAGGAGCATTTGTCAGAGCAGCAGAGGTAGCATCAGCCTGAGCCTTGGCTTGTGACCTAGTGATCTGTGGCTTGTCAGTGTCATTAGTATCAATTTGATAATCCTTCAGTGAACCACTAGGGGTACCCTTCTCCTACTCGGAAGCTGAAGGTTCATCTACCAATGCCCTCTGGGCAGCAATTTCAGCTCTGGCCTCCTTCTCTTGGACCTTCTTGGTTGCTCGCTTCTTGATTGTCATTGTATTTATGGAGAAAAGGGTAGTACATGTGATCTAAGAAAAAGAAAGCAAGAAAAACATCTTTAGTATTTTACAACGATTCATCAGTACGAGTCAAACCTAAGTGTACAATCCATTCAAAGACTCATAGTATCTCCTGAAGCAGTTACGACTCATTGGTACGACTCGTACCAGGATGGTAAGATTCGTCCTAATAGTCGTAGGAGATATTATAGCAAATATGACTTGGATATTATAGCAAATATGACTTGCAAATAGTTGTACAAGGTATTTTTGTACAACTCAGTGTTACAGATCGTTGTTGGATTCTACAAGTCATACTAAGGGTCATATTGTTGCTTTTGAACTTGACCCTTTTTTTATTCTTGGTACGACCACCAGGTACAGCTCGTACTAAGATACCATGGGTCGTACTAGGTCCCGTACAATAAGTTTCCTGTCTAAAATCTTGGGACAGTCCCAATGAATCATCCTACTAGTAACAGTACAAAACTACGAGTCATAGGAAGGCTCGTGAAGCCTTCCCTCATCTTATACAGGTTTAGCTGTGCGAGTAAGTACATCTTTGAGATGGGTACTCATAATTCCCCACCCCATTTATGCAAACTACACGATTATCACCTACCCACTCAATCCCCAACATGCTTCATACCCCGTAACCCAGTACCCACAATTAATTTTAATGTTTAAGCATTTTTAATTCCTAGCCCATCAATAGATATGAATATCTAGCCTCTAATCACATTCCTCTTCCTCATTTTCATGAGTTGAGGAATTATGGTTCACTTGCGGCTAACACTTAGCAAGAAATTTAAATGAAAAAGTAATCACTTACTTGCAATTTCAAGTTCTTGCACAATTTCTTGCTTGCTTCAGTTTTGGATTAGGAATTCAAGTATATTGCACAATTTCTTGCTTGCTTCAGTTTTAGATTAGGAATTCAAGTATCTTTCACAATTTCTTGCTTGCTTCAGTTTTGGATTAGGAATTCAAGTATCTCGTGCAAATTTATTTGCACAGATTTGAGCTCAGCAACTTGTGTTTGAGTTATGGGTGATTGAAGATTGAGGGGAGATGATCGTGGGTTGTTATTTTGTTTGCATGGGAATTGAAGTCCAAAAAAATTGGTTTTAAATAGGTTAGGGTGGATTTAAAATATTCAGGTCGAGTCAGGTTATTTCATTTAAATTTGCCTGTCACGACTCGTCCCATGGACTCTTACCAGAAGACTTAGTAAACTTACCTGGATACCTATGAGTGTGTGGTACGAGTTGTAGTAAGGTACCATGACCCGTACCATGCCTCGTAGGTTAGAATTTATGCACTTCCACACTTAGAACAATTCATCATTACATTGGGTACTACGACTCGTACAATGAAGGTACGGTTTGTAATGACCAACCATAATATGAATTGATGCATTTGTGCAAGTCTCTATTTTTCACCATGGACAGTACTACGAGCAGTACAATCATCCTACTGTTCGTACTAAGGCTCGTAGTATAGTCATGTTCTGTAATTTTTCACCCACCAGTTTTTTTGTTTCACTTGCACCCTGAACCACATATGTCAAGATACTTGGATTGCCTCCTAAGAAGAGCTTGATTTAACATTACGGCACGATGCAGGTGGTTCAGTTAATCAGACTTCACCAAACCACCTCATGGGTTGCCTCCCAAGAAGTGTCTGATTTAACATCGCGGCACAGTGCAAGTCGCTTGACTACTCAAAATTCTTCAAGAAACTCGAACTCATCCTCAATTGCTGACACCACCCTAAACTCATTAGGCTGCTTCATTGACCTACAGACATTGAAGGTGATCTCCTCTTTGTTCAGCCTGAACTTCAATTGGCCCGCCTCAACATCCACTAAGGCTCTCCCAGTGGCAAGGAATGGTCGTCCCAAGATGATGGGGACCTCCTCGCAATCCAAGATCACAAATTTTGCTGGAAAGAAAAACCTATCCACCTTTACTAGAACATCCTATAGGATCTCCACTAGCTTGAATTCACAGTGCGGTCTACCATCACGTCCAAATCTACTCCTCACAAAGAGATAGTGTAAATGGATGTCGCAATATAATTAGCCAACTCATGAGTCGAGGTTGACTCCATAGTTAAATAGAGATTTGATGGCACAAAAGTTGTCTATCGAATTGAACTAACTTGCACCATTTCATTAAAAATGGAAAAGTAAATGTTGGGAGAAAGTAGGATCACAATTTGAATTTAAATCAACTACCAATCAACAACAAGGCAACCAAAATGAATGAACAAAAATGAGCAAGGGCAAGGGGTGAGCTATTGATGGGGCATCAATTGGATTGGAATTAACTAGGAAATCAAATTATTACTCACAAGCATAAATAACCATGGACGAGGTGGCACCCGATGTTTCTCAACGACTTGGGTGCCTTTTTCCTTAGGTTTTCTCAAACCCCAAGGTCCCAAATAATTCATCCACTATGACTTGGGTAAGAATTGAACTTTCTCTAGCCTCAACTCTTTAATGGGTGTATGAAAATGGATTTTGTCTATCTCTAGTCCAGCCCTACATAATCAAAACCCAAATACCCACCATTATTTTCTCACTCACATTCTATTCCCCTTTTTCAAGCAATAATAGAATGAGTAAACACACCTATATTTTCAACTATGGATAATTCAATTATAATTTGGATAAAACGACATATTTATATTAAATGAGTAATTATAAGATCAATCTAGCAACACGCAATCCAATTTAGCCCCGATCATGCACACACCCCTAGCAAAATATTTAGCTACTCATAGATGAAGGATACAAGATTATATTGATAAATAAAATCATAGAATTCATCATTAAGAGTAAATAGCAGGCTCAAATTTGCCTTCAATGGAGGTTTTTACCTTGAAGAAGAAGAAGAAGATGAAGAAAAGCTAACTCTCTATTTTTTTCTCTCTCTAGGAAATTAAAAACTCTTCAATACAATATAATTCAATATTCTAATGAGAAGGAATGTTTAGTAATTTTCAAGGAATGTACAAAAGTAGGTTAAAGATGCTCCTCTTTTTCTGTGTTGGACAATTTTGCCCTTTTAATGATGGTCTCACTTGCGAGACATCGGCTTCCGCTAGTGCCCATCTACAGGGTGTCGCTCTATCGGAACTGGGGCCAGTGAATTCTATAGTAGTCTGGAGGTTCACAGGTGTTGACCCGCATTCCTCCGGTGTACCTCCCACTTAAACACAGTGTGTTGCGTTTGGCCGGCGTTTCACCGGTCTCATCCGGTGGTCTCTTTTTTAGCTCCATGCTTTTGTTCAATCTTGCTTTCTCTCATTAAATTAAATGCCTTTAAAAACCAAAGAGAAAGAGCATAAATCCTCCTAAATGACTTGAAAACCAAGTAAAAGCTCATGTTTAAAAGCCTAATGAGTTGGTAAATTACCAACTCATCCATAGTCGCATTGTAGTTGGCTTGGGGGCTCCCAAGCCCAGTTGTTTGAACACAGTCAATGGCATCAAGTTGATGCTAGCACCCAAGTCACACAGTGCCCTTGCAAACTCGAAATCTCCAATGGTACAAGGGATCCTGAAGGCACCTGGATTTTCCTTCTTTTGGGCAAGGACCCGTGAGGCTATGGCACTGCAATGATGCAAGTTACCAACCGGCTCATAGTTCACGGACCTCTTCCTAGTTACCATGTACTTCATGAACTTGGCATACCCAGGCATCTTTTCCACTACCTCGACCAGTGGGATGTTCACAGAAAATTGTTTAAGCATTGACAAGAACTTTTGGAACTTCCCGTCATCCGCATTCTTCTTCATCTTCTGAGGGAATGGTGAGGTGGTCGAGGATAGGCTTGAGAATATATGTGGCCTCTTTTTCCTTTCTTTTGTCCGCTCTAGACTCCTTTGCATCATCTGGAGCCTTGGTCAGCTTAGTCTCACCTGCAATACCCTGTTCAGCAATAGCCTCCTCATCATCTAGCTCAATCTCCTTCTGTCTTTGCATCTCAACTACAACTAGTAAAGGAGGGTCAATAGTGGTCTTCCCACTCCTAGTCATCACAGACATGCGGTGATTGTCATTTTTTGGATTTTGGACTATGTTGCTAGGAAGTGTACCCTTCTGCCTTTGGTTCAGGGATGCAAACATCTGGCCCAGCTGCTGCTCAATTTTCTTGATCGTTGTGGCATGTAATTCAACTTTCTAGCTCATGCCAGATATGTCTCTCCAAATGTCCTTTAGCTGACCATCTGTGGATTTTTCCTTCTTCGGCATCTCATCCAGGGTGTAGCACCGGCCTCACGAGCCCTTGGAGGAACACATAAAGTCATGCGGTCGTTGCGGTAGCCATCATTCTTTCTCCATTCACCTTCTCGCGCACGACCTCTGCTCCTATCCCTATACAGTTTCTGTTGTAGTTGTCTTTGTACTATTCCGACCTTGGTTTTCAGAACCTTGGCACCAAATTTCCTATCCATACCCTTGAGAATTGTCCCAAAAATCCGCCACTTGGTTATCCAAGAAGTTTGCCTCCTCCTCGAAATCAGACTTATCGAATCCTGCTTCCTGACCATGAGCTCCCACTGCGTTTACCTTTTGAGCTCCAAACCTCATAATATGTTTTGTGAGTAGGTCTAAAGATGTCCTCATATGATTCAACTCCTGATCACGCTCTTCCTCTTTTCTGCGTTGCTCCGCAGTCACCCCTATAGCATATGTACCTGCAGCTGCTTCATCTTCCCTTGTGTACCAGGCTCTGTTCATCTGGATCACTCAGTCTAGCGTGGCTGCTTCTTCCTCCCATGAGTGACTCATCAGTGCTCCTTGTTCCACTGTATCTGCTATAGCCTTAGTTCTGTTATTCAAAGACCTGTAAAAAACTTCCAACAAATGTCATCGGGAATTTTGTGATTTGGGCACTTTGTTATCTTTTTCTTGAATTTTAGCTAAGTCTCATAGAGTGCCTCAATCTTCAACTGTCGGAAATTATAGGTCTCATCCTTTAGTTGTAGCATCCTGGAAGGTGGGAAGAACTTTTCTAAGAAGTCTTGTTTTAGCTTCCTCTAGTTGGTAATGGAGTTGTTGGGCAACTCCGACAACCATAGTGTGGCCTCTCCAAATAGAGAGAATGGGAAGAGCCTCAACCTGATAGCGTCTTGGCTCATGCCTAGCAACCTGTATGTCTTGCAGATACCTACAAAGTTCATCAGATGAAGGTTTGCATTACCACTAAACACCCCTTTCATTTTGAGCAACTAAATCACGGTTCTAGTGATGTCAAATTTTCCCCCAGCAGGCAAAGGTGGGGGTACAATTGCTCCTGTCAATCCGGCTTCATCAATATCTAGATCCTCATCATCATCATACTAAGGAGCATATATGTGGAACTGGTGTTGCCCATGGCCTCTGTTACCCCTGCCCTGACAGCCACCATTAACTACCTCCTCATGAGCATCCTCTGCCCCTTGTAGGCAGCTTGCCGAGCTAACTTCGCTTGCTGAGCTTCAGTAGCTAATCTGGCTTGCATCTGCTCAGGGGTTTCATTGTGGTCCATTTTTGTCAAAGTTTGTTCTAGCTCAAGATCAAGTGGAAACAAAGGTTTTCTACTCGGTCGAGTACTTGGCATCCACCAAGTGACAACCTGTGAGTGACAAAAACAAAAGAAAAACATATATGAGGAAATAATGACTAAAAGTTAAACACAAGCTTAATTTAATCTTAAGTCGTATTCCCCGGCAATGGTGCCCCACTTTTGATAACGCTTAAATTACACTCCTGTAAAAGTATGACGCGGACGTTGTGAATAAAGAACCTAAATAGGTTGGGGTTGATCCCACAAGAAATATGTTCAAGATGTAGAATAATGCTTAGTATTTATGCTTTTAGTTCAATTATCCCCTGAAGGGGGGTTTAAAGAAGTAATCAAGTAAGATTATTGTAAATTGATGTTGTTGTTATGTTTATGCAATTAACTAGGGAAGTGATCCCCATGGATTCATAACAACTTCGGGTAAATGCACTAGTGATATATCTCAATACTTAGCCTATAGAACTGATAGCATAAGTTCATCCCAAAAACTGATTCGTCCCTATTGGATGACTATACTCAATCACCAGATTAGGTCTCTTGAGTGTTTCACTTTAACAGTTATCAATTTTTTCCAAATTAACTATCATGCGACTGTAGCTCAAGTTATTCAATGAATCATAAAGTTCAAGGCTTTATTATTCTATTCTTTTCCTAATCTCTATCTCTCTAGGTTCAAGCAAGTAGAGAATTTGGGCAAGTCCTAATGTTACGCACCGTTAAGAAACGTTTAAGATGAAGAGAAGACAATACAAATATAAGTATTGGTTTCGAATCACTATGTGCAAACCCTAGTTAGTTATTCCACCATGGTTCCCACAACCCTAGTTATGGAGGTTTTAGCCTCTCATGTTTGCTAGAGAAGAATTAGAATTCATGGAAGAAATCATAATTAGATACTTACAATGATGATTGAAATAAAACCTTATTGATTATTGCAGAATTCAACTTCGAATAATTCAAGAACAATGAATAATATCTCCAAGAATATCGAAAAACTAAAGAAGAATCTTAAAAGTATTGGTTCTCTATCAGAAAGTCGGTCTCCTAACAAAAATAACCTAGAAAAGTATTTATACAAATAATCAGAAACCTTTCCTAAGTTAACAGGGAAACTGCTATAACTATTGCTGCCAGATCCTACAAGTCATAGCTTGTAGCTACGAGTTGTACCTTCCATCTGTACAATGCTAGACAGCTTTGAAATTGGTTAAGTCTTGGAAACTAGTACGATTTGTAAAATGTTGTTACGAGTCGTAAGTTTCTACCGTAGTGTGATATTGTGAAGTATGGCATCCTCTGAATATTTCCACGAGTGCTTTGGTACGACTTGTACCTTGATCTCATGACTCATGGTATCCTATCGCATCATGGAATCTACCAAACAACTTTTGCTTTGAAGTTCACCACAGCTCCTTGGTATGAGTTGTATGTGGTTATCACAACTCGTGGTTGCTACCATTACCAGGAGACTAGACAAGTGCATACTTCTGCAATTTTCCACGACTTCTCTGGTACAGCTCGTACCAAGAGTCGTACTTGGCCATCACCTTGTGCAGTTCCTCTGGATTTTATCAAGAATGCATAGTACAACTCGTACTGAGGCCTGCAACTTCACCATTTTTTTCACTCTTTTCACTTGTTTTATAGAATTCAACTCCAACACATGATTTTCCTGAGAACAAAGAAAAAGTGCATCATATCTGTATAAACACACTTAAGACCATGCATCTTTCATCAGTTTTAAGCGTCGAAAGTGTTGTAAGCCCACAGCATATAAATACATAAACTTGATTTTCAAAAAGCCATGCATAATTGAGAAAATTACCATATCTTGAAATTCATAAATTCATGAAGGTTTCTTGTGAAAATCATGCATCATGATCATAAAACATAATATAAAACTTCAGGGACTTGAGTTCACAATAGAATCATAGAATCTAACTCAATTTGAATATAATCTTAGGAGCTCATAACCATGCTTTAAACTTAAAAATTTATAATTTCATGAGAGACTTGATAGAAATATGAAACTCTAATCATAGGAACATGTATTGGATAAAGGAGCAGCTAATTTCATAGATGAATATGGAGGAATTTCAACAACATCCAACCCAACCCTAGAATTTTGAATTAGGGCATGGGGATTTGGGAAATTCATGTTTTCAATTAAAAAGACGCATGAGGGTGGAAGGAATCCCTCAGTGATAACCCCACATATCTGGGTTTGTTGAAATTCTTGCTAGGGTTTGATACACAAGAGAGACTGAAGAGGATGAAGACGGGGATTTTTTGCTTCACTTGAGAGCTTGATCATCTAATGAGAGCATTAGAAGTAGAATGAGGGCTTAATAAATCCCTCTAAAACCCTTCTTCTTATGCTCAAAAATACTTAGTTTAGGATTTAGAAACTTAGAAAATTAAAAAAACATCCTTAATGATCCGACAGGAAATTAACACTGCCAAACCCAACGACTCACCTAACAGCTCGTTAAGTCCCTCAAATAGTCGTTGGGTGCCATCCGTTGCCACTGGAAAATTTTCCAACTTTCTGATCTAAACTTGATGCCTCCACTTAATGATTCGCCATGGCACTTAACAGATTGCTTCACCTGAATCCCAAGTTTCATCCTACACATCACACTTAACCAGTCACTTAACGGGTCGTCAGGGGACTTAACAACTCGTCCCTCAATCCGTGAAGTCTCCTAGAAAATAAACATATTTCCCAACTTATCACCAACTTAACGAGTCACTCAATGATCTGTCAAGTGACTTAACGAGTCACCTGACGACTCGTTCTGTGACCTGGTGCAGATTTTCTTATTTTCTTCATTTCAGCCCTCGGTCTGATCTTAGGGACTTTTAGGGTGTTATATTTGGGAAAGTAGCTACAAGCATTTTATTTTTCAACAATCCACCCCTTCCATCATGCAAAAGTCAATTTTCTCACAGTCGTTGAGACTAATCATGCAATCTCTACTCATGACATCATTGTAACATGCAAGAGATCTAGATCGAGAAGCAACTTATGTTAGTCATTATCATCCACATTACCTCATATTAGACCAAGAAAAGTATCCATTTTCATAAATAAGGAGAACACACAATACATGGACACAAGATCAAGAGAGAGAAGAGGGAGACACTCAACTCTCACAAAGATATTCACAAGTTAGGTCACAACTATCATATGTTTGCATTTATTCTCAAATGCCTCTACTTTTTGAAAATCCGGGTTGAGATCACATAAGGGATTTTCTAAGCTTGAAATATTCGTCCTCAAGATAAAAATATTTAATTTAGTAACTCGGTACCATCCTTGAGCATTACATCACATTTTCATTTTCTTTTTCCTTTTTCCATTTCTTCCCATTTTTTCCTTCACATCTTCCACAACCCAAGGTACTTTTTGTAAGCTTGATTTATTATTTTTCTTTTTCTTTCTTTGTTAAATCTACCTTGGGATGTGGTCAAACTAGTCATTCTACCCCCTTCTTTCTTTTTCACTTTCTCACCCCCAACTTACACTTTTTTCACAACATCACAATAAGTCATAGTGTCAAGGAGGAGGGTTCAAAAGAGTATGAACTAAGATTTGATCTCGGTTTCATTGTGGTTGATTAAGAAAAAGGGTAATAGGATAAAAAAGGAAGACTAGGATACATGCAATTTTTGTTAGGCTCATATAGGAAAATGGGGCTTTTGCTACATAAAGAAGGCCTAAGTTCATCTCTACAACCCCAGAAATCCTAAGCTCAAGCATGAGTAACCAGGCAAGTTCTAGAGTTTGACAATAACAAGTGAACACAATTAAAATACTCACCACACATTTGCACATGAATATCAAATTAACTAATCATATCTACTCTCAACTAAGTAATTTATGTCACAAGTATCACAATCAAATGTCACAAATAGAGTAAACATGTCAATCTCAACAGTTGTGGCAAAAACATTTTGGAGTGGGGAAATTTTGGAAATTTTTCATAAATCATCATATATGCATGCATGAAGATCAGTTGCCGCTGCCACCACCTAAGTCAAAACCACTCTATTCAATCAAAGAACAACTCAATCATAAGTCGTTACCCTAAAGAAAGTTGTCTAGCAATCTATCATTGGAACTAAGCACTAGGACACTTAACTATATTATTATACTAGATTCAACAGAAATTAAGCTCCCGTGAAAGAACTATGGCTAGGAAAACCCTAAAGGACTCTAAATCTATAAAAAAGAAAATGACAACTACATCTAAACTAACTACAAAAGTGGGAAAATAGTTATACATAACACATCACTATCATATAAAACTCATTAAAATCATTATTCATTACAAAGAAAGAGTCATATCAAGCAATCATTACAATTCTAATATACCCCACACCCCCAATTTAAAAAATATATTGTGTCCTCAATGCATGTAAAAGTGATAAATAGATGTGATAAGGACTCTTGTAGTGCTCAAAATGCACTAGTCTGATCCATGATAAAAAAAATAGTAACGATGTCTGCTGGGGTAGTAGGAATGTCAGTAGCTAAAGTTTCCGCTGATCTTGGGCAGAATTATATGCCCAAGTGATACTCAAATGTTTCATTTCGTCTTGTTTATCCATCGATATTTGTGCATTCTCATGTAATTTGTAGTTAA
>JACEIK010009624.1:5112-24450 GCA_018107945.1 Datura stramonium | reverse complement strand
CTCCGCTTATTTATCCTAGTCACTTCCATACTAATACTCCAAGGTGTATCTCATTTGCCTTCTATGATGTTGATCATAGTTAGTAAATCTGACTCAACTATCACAGGGGTCCTTTGTTGTAATATGCAGTATTGTACACCTCTTTCAATAGTTGCTTCCTTTGCACCCAAGCTTGAAGTTATCCATAATCTCCTATCTTTAGTAAATACAAATTCTCCATTTTCATATCTACCACAAAAAGCAACTGATCCTTGTCCTAGGTTGCCTCTACATGCACCATCTGTATTACATTTGTACCATCCAACTTCTAGTCTTCTCCAATAAACTATTTGTATCCTTGTGCCTGCTTTTTAGTTCTCCAGTTGTTGAACTACTTGTGGTCATTTTCTAGGAACCTCCTTCATACATGAATATATCACCTTTACCAACTAAACAATGTTATAATTTATGTCCTGAATCACTTTTGTTCTGCTCATTTTCCCTCCATAGGTTATAATGTTCCTTCTTTTCCAAATCCGCCAACATTAAATGCTGGAACTGCTTGACCTATGGCTGTGAGTTTTGCATTACCTTGCATGCTCCACTATTGTCTAATGGCTTGTTTCACCTGCATAAAAGGTCCTTGCAGACTTGCTGCCCCTGCATAGTATTTCCACGTTGAAGTTGCAAACTATCCTGTTAAAAATAGATGTTCCACTATTGCCTCTTTTGGTATTTCACAATATCTACACCTAAACACCAGGGGAATATGCAGTTGTTTTAGTACTTCATCCACTGGTAATTTAAAAATTCATATTCTCCGTAATAAAAAATTATCTTATATGGTATCGATTTTTCCCATATCTGAGTAAATTCCTCCATCTCATGTCCTCTTTCTCTAAGGCATTCCCAAGAACTGCCAACTGTGAACTTCCCAGAGCTAGTCCTTACCCACCATGGATGATTTGGGTTTGTTGTACCTGATTCCAGTTTCAATTTCTTCCGGATATGCTCGGCTACCTCTTCTGGGAAATATTCCTGAAGCTTTTCTATGTTCCAGCCATCTGTATGGATGAAGAAACTCACTTCTTCTGTGATGTTGATTCTAGGTATGTTAGGGAGAAAGTCTTTCACTGCCCCTAACCCTTTCCAGTTGTCCTCCCAAACATTTGATGTACCACTTCTTGGTTCCCACTAAATATATTTGTCTATTTGATCTCTGACTTCTAACATCTTTTTCAAAATTTGAGATCCTCCTTTCCTCTGCACTTCGGTTAGTCTAAGCTTCTTATAGTACTTATTCCATATGTAATTTATCCATGTAGAAGCTGTAGTCCTAAATCTCCACCATAGTTTAGCAAATAGTGCCTTAGAAATATCATATAGAGATCTAAAATCCATTCCACCTTATGATTTTTGGATGCACAAATTGGCCCAAGATACGCCATGTCTGCTTCTGTCTTCTTCTTTATTACTCCAAAAATATCGATCAAAGATCTTATGGACTTCATTTATTGTGTATTTTGTTGGTATCACAGCTGATAACAAGTAAACTGGGATACTTTGTTGCACACTCTCAATAAGCACTACCTTGCCTCCATATGAGAGTAACATTCCCCTCTAGTTCTGTAACTTGTCTTTTACCTTCTTTATGGGTTCATTATAAAACTTATTTTTCTTCTTGTTGTGAAACTTAGGACATCCTAGATATTTGAGTGGAAATTTTCCTGATGAGAAACATGTAATCTGCTCCACTCTTTCTAGTAACCTTCTATCCACGTTTTGAAACATATACATTGAACTCTTGTCCTTGTTTATCAGTTACACTGAGATTTCCTCATACTTCTTTAGCACTCTCATTATTTGTTTCATAAATCCTTCCTCTTGTGAACTAAAAATGATTGTATCATTTGCATATGCAGGACGATTCAATTTCTGGCTCCATTTGCGCATCCCGTACCTAATGTAATTCTAATTTTCAAATAAAGCATTAAGAGCTCTGGATAAAACTTATGTGGATAGGATAAACAAAGCTAGAGATAAAGGGTCTCCTTGCTTTACTCCCCTTGTTGAATGAAAGAACCTTATTGACTAACTATTAAACAAGATGAAATACCAATTATTAGTAATTAGCCTCCAAATCATGTCAATAAACTTGTCTGTAAACCCCAACTTTTTTAACACCTTTATCAAAAAATTCAAAGAAACCCTGTCATAAGCCTTAGTCATGTCCAATTTGATAACCACATTAGTTGGTTTACCCTTTTTTCTTATGTCAGTAACTATTTCTTGGGTAAGTAGCACATTTTCTATGATACTTCTCCCTTTCATAAAACTAGATTGATTGGAGGATATAACTAGTGGCAATATATTCTCCATCATATCATGAATGGTCTTGACAAAATTCTATTATTGAAGTTACTGAGACTTATGGTCTTAAGTCTAAATAAATTTCTATAAGATCTTTCTTAGATAATAACACCAAATTTGTATGTGTGATAGATTTTGGTAGTGTTTATCCCCTGAAAAAACTACACACCAAATTGAACACATCTTCACCCACAATGCTCCAACATGTTTAATAGAAACAGCCTGTAAAACCATCCGGCCCACTAGCACTCTCCTTTTATAGCTTAAATACATAATCTTTTACTTCCTCCTGTGTTGGCATTGCACAAAGTATTTCATTTTGTTCCTGTTCTATCAAGCAAGGCACATGGTTCAGGATGTCTAGGTTTGCATACCCCTCTCCTTGAGAAAACTGCTTATCATACCAATTAATTACTTCTCCACCATTTGATATTCCCCCTTAATCCAGTTACCATCTCTGCCTTTTATTCTTTTTATCTTCAATCTATTCCTTCTCCCCTTTACTATTTTATGGAAGTATCAAGTATTCCTTTCTCCTTCAATAAATCATTCTATTCCTACTTTCTATCTCCAATATTCCTCCTCAAAATGAAGATATTTTTTTAGTTCTACCTGACATGTTTGAAGTATTGTTCTGTTACTCTGTGAAGGCTCTTCTTCAAACAGTGTGTCTTAATTTTCTCTATATCTTCCCTAATAATTATCTACTTGAAAATATTAATGCCCCTTTCAACTTCTTTAAATTATTTTTGAAGATGATAAAAGCATTTGTATGCTCTTCCTATGCCCAGTTCTCTCTCACTGTGTCCATAAATATTTCATGTTCTATCCAAAACTTCAAAAATTTGAAAGGTTTAGATACTCTCGTTACTTGTTCTCCATATGTGCACAACATAGGGGCATGGTCAGACACTATTATATCCAAGTGCTCCACTTCCAAAGCTCCAAATCTATTTTGTAAGGTTTAATTAACAAGCATCCTATCCAATCTTTCAAATATGTAATCCTCAGCTATCCATCCATTCCACCTGGTAAACAGACTTCTTTTGAATTGGATTTATTCAAACTCACAAGAGTTTATACAAAATTCAAACTCCTCTACATCCTGAGGCATCACATGTAATCCTCCTATCTTCTCATCTCCATTTAACACAATATTGAAATCTCCCCCTATCATTCAAGGTGTTGCCATATATTTGCAAGTTGATATATGTCATCCCATAGTTTCAGTCTCTGGTTGGCATCACATTTTTCATATACCAAAGTGGTCATCATCTCTAGTTTGATATTCTTCATTCTGATTTTCAATTTGCTGCTCTTTGTTCTCCACCACTTCCACTTGTATATTGTCAGCCACAAAGTACCATATCTTTCCATTTACATTTGCACCTGCATGCTGCATTCTCAACTTTCTTTTGTATTATCAATTTGTCTAGCATTCTAAAAATATTCCATTATAGAAAGAAGAAAGGAGCGTTATAACATAGAGCATTGACAGGTATGGTTAACTTACCATGTGGCTGGATGTATGAAGTGAGTACATAGACAGGTATGATAAAAGATTCATACGGTTGGATGTACAGTACATGAATTTCTAGAGTCCCCTGCAGGTCATGACTGGAAGGGCAAGCAAAAGACCCTCTGGCATGTGTGTATAGTAATGTGACGGAGGCATGTGCCCGGCACATAACCAATGATATGATTGAGTTTAGATTGGCTTTTGGTAAGGTCGGCTATATACACGTTTGATGGTAACAATCAATGAGGTGAAAGTGTACTTGTGTGGTACAAGTGGTACACATTGAGATATGAGTTTGAGATGAGAGTATGGTACAGTTATGAGGTGGTATAGTAATTGAAATACGGATGACAGGTATGTGTGTGTGCAAATTTTTGGGTATTGGATCCCTTGCATGATATATGATGTATGTTTGATGAATCCTTGAGGTAATTGACATGATATATGTGCATATATGTTGTTTTTACGCTGCACTTAATGTTTATGTGTTATATGAGGAGGCATTACTGTTATAAAAGGTAATGTATGGAATAATTATACTATGTCACAAACATTGTGAGTAAGTTATTATGCGGATAAGCGTTAGGTACAGTTGGCTAGTATCACCTAATAAAAGAAAGATGTGAAATAATGTTGGTTGAATTTATGGGGCTACTGTTCAGTAGTACCGCTGCATCGGAAAATCCACCACGGTAGTGGGGCCACTGTAGCAGCCTTACCTGCACTACGGCGGAATTGAAGAGACAGATCGGTAGGTTGAATGAGGTATAGAAAAGTAAGATAGTTGGTTGCATTTTAATGATGCATAGGGAAACGATAATATAGCCAATAAAAGTAGTGGGTTTTGTTAACGTAGAGGAGTGAATTATTTGTATTTATTGTTGATGCATATTAATTATTTTTCTGCTATGTAAACTAACTGTAGTCAGTCGATGGTGTCTACCAGTACATGTGGTGTACTGATACTATTCTTGCTACGCCTTTTTGGTGTAGGTCGTGGAAGGTGGGAGTTCGTCTTGGAGTGGCAGTTATTCAGCAACAACTTCTGTATTCTTCCATAGGCGAAGTTGTGTCTTCTAATTGTCGATATTCTGTGTAGTGCTCTTGTACCTGTCTAGACTAGATCTTGGGAGTGTCAGTGTTGTTGGGAAGTTTTTATTTTATGTTTCTTGTAGTCAAGTTGTGAGAACGAGAGGAAATAAAGAAAAGATTTTGATTTGATGTTCATCGTGTTTTCTTGGGAAAGAAGGGGTTCTCCTATCGAATAAAGTCGAGTAAGTACCCGCACGACCCGCCCTTTTTGGGTCATGACAAGTTGGTATCAGAGCATCTGGGTTATTGGTCTCACAAGTACAAGAGCAATGTCTAGTAGACTCCTACAGATTAGCGTGTAGACGTCCACATCTAATCTTTAGGAAGCTATGAGATATTTAAGAAATTTTGTTTTATTCTTTCTCATCGTACCATTCGAATGTGTCAATCGCTAGGTCGACTCAAATTTGTATCTAGTAAAGCCCAATTGGCATCTCAACGGAGTTAAATTTTAACTAACCTTATGTGACTGTCGAGGGCCCGTAATTATATGGGTGGGCTAAGTTGATTTTAATTGATTTGAAAAACGAGGAAGCTTCGAATTGATCAGCTTAGCGAGTACCGCCGCAGCGAGAGCTATCTCACTGCTGCGGACTCACTACAGCGGAAGGAGTACTGCTGCAACGGATCCGCTGTTGCGAAAAGGACACCGCTGCAGCGTACATAGCCAGGAAAAATGCCAGACACAGAGCTCCTATGTTCCCCTATTTTGAACAATAGTCTAGAAATGTAATTATTCTATACAAGGCCATGTAATAAAGGACTACTATAACATAAAGTAGGGCCAAAACATGGCCAATGTCAGATGGATGCTAAAACAGGCACCCGTGGGAAACAAGTACCATATCCAACAAAAAGAAAAAATAGGAAAAGGAAAAGATTATGTCTTACAACCCCCAAACAGGGACTACGCAAAGCAGTAACAAGAATAATATGTAGGGAGAGGAAGGAGACCATAAATCAGTTGGATGCCTCATCGCTGCTGCTGCTAGCATCGCCATCCACTCCTTCCTCGAACTCGCTGAGAAAAGAGAACTCTAGGAGGTCCCGTGTGGTCGCTTGAGGGGTACTAGCACCGGGAGTAAGGTGCTTGAGGATTGACTTGACCCCCTTCCATATTCGGACTAGGAGCTTATCCCGGGAGCGCCTCTTCTTCTTCTCCTTCTTCAGCTCCTCCCTGAGCTCGACATGGGCCTGAGCTAAGGCGGCAATCACCTCCTGCATCTCCCACGTATCCTCAGCTGCTGCACTAGTGCAGGGCCTACTAGTGGAAGGTCGGCTGGAGGGAGGAGGTCTGGGTAACCCTCCTAAGAGCTCCTGCAAGGGCCTAGAGGTGTTGTTGCACCCAGCGCACGCGGTCGTACAAGTAATACAATGGCCCTTTTTAAGAGCCGGATGTCGAACCCACAGGGACTGGACCAAATCAGAGAATTATCAAGTTCAAGTGTTAAAATTAACCTTCACAAGTGTTGATTAAAAAATTTCGGGAAATTCTAATTAATCCTAGGGGTGATCACAAAATACTCGAGAAATAATACAAGAAGCAACTAGAGTTAAGGCCTAATAATCATGCAATGCTACAATCACAATGGTTCGAGTATAAAAACTTTAGTTGTTGTCTCATATTAAATTGCTATGTTCATTGTCTTTCGAGCCTCTAAACACGACAGACTAGTCTCACACCTCCATCATTGAGCAGGGGTGTGATGTCCTAATTTGTGAGCCATTTAAATACATGGATGCGGTTTACGAAGTTTGTGCCTTTGATTATGGACTTTCGTACCTCTAATCATTTACCCGGACTTAGCTTCACAACTACTTCTATGATTAGTGATGTGATAATTCTAAGTCGGTGTCTAGCTCATCCCGTTTTAATAACCAAGCAAGGAAAATTAAGTATAATTTCTATCCTAATCGCAAATCCTATCGTAAAGGTAAGAACTTGCTCCCTACATTCTCATGTTCTAGCCTAGGGTTACTCTTTCTAGCTTTTACCTAAGCTTAACGCATTTGTTTTCATGGTGATCTGTCATGACCCGAATGTACACCTGAATCATAGACACGGGACAAGGAGTCCCAAGAGACCTCAAGTCAACTCGTGGCATGAGCATACATCTAATTCAATCACATAAGTGGAAGACTTAACATAAGAAAGTGTAAACATATCATAAATATGGAGAAAAGACTATACACAATCCATACATGACAGCTGAATACAACTTGTAGTCTGAAAAAGCCTATAATCATGAAAGATGGGTTGATGGGACAATAGCCCAACTAACCCAACAATACAAAAACTGAAAGGAAATAATAGAGTCTGAACATATGGCCCTCAAAAAACGAGGCCTCACCAAGTACGCTGATAGCAATCTCTGAAGCATTACTGAGGAGGGTGAGCCTGAGAGCCGGGTCTTGTATCATGAAATGATACAGTATAGAAAGTATGCGGTAAGTACATGGAATGTACTTAGTATGCAAGTTAAGTAAAATGGACATTTTAAAATACATAAATATCATAAATGATCATAAGAGTAGGACATCATGCTCGTATCATCAATCATCATAACGTATCATAAGGCTTAAGGTTTTCAAACATTCATAATACAAACATAATCATGATCGTAGGAGAAAATCTTTACTCAACATGGCTTGAGCCAAAATACATAATCATAACATGCATAAATCATGAGGAACAGTGGGAGATTCTCTTAACTGACATACCGCATATGAGCACACATGAAGCCCGAATTGTAGCCCTAGTCTGGAGGGTGTCCGTACCTTGACAAGGATAGGACCATGAAAGTGTGATATCACCATGAAAAGGTCCATTTGGGCTGGGAAAAGTCACATAGGAGGTCCCAACATACCTACGGTGGCACGTAATTTATGGGATCCGGGGCAAAATCTAGGCCCCGAACCCACTCGGTGTTCGATACTACTCCCAAAAGGTATATAGTGCTCATAGTATAACTTGCATGAATTCATGGGCTAGTTAAATCATGATAATCATAAACATGTTGTACATACGTGAACCATCCATGAGACTAGGCCTGTGAGTCAGCCAAAACATAATTCAAGATTTATAAGGTTCATACATACTTGTAAATCATACATATAGCTTGAAATTCATAAAATCATGATGGGTATTAGATTAAATGCATAATTTAACTCATAATTCATGTTGGGTTTGCAAGTATAAATAATAGAAAAGTAGATCGTAAATCGATAAATCATGGATCATGCATAATTAGGCTTAATTTCATAGAAATCGAAATCGATAAAATTATAGATAAATCTAAATAATAAAATCTTATTAAAACCCATAGATTATGATGAGAATCTAAAATCACAAAACCCATTATCAAATCATTAGACTTTTATAAAAATCATCTTCAAAACACCATGAGCTTTTAATAAGATTATTGTAAAAATCATAGAGGATGGGCATGGGTGTGGAAGAAATCACCCATTGATAGCCTTACATACCTGAGAATAACTGGTTCTTAACTTTCCTAAATTTCCCAAGAGGAAATCGATGAAGAACACCTTGAAATCACCTAGATCACCCTTCTATAACATTCCCAAACCTTTGCATGCATGAATGAGGACTTAGGCTAGTCTATTCCCTCTTAAACCACCCTTTTTGATGTTAAAACAACATAGTATAGGACCCTAGGACTTAGGAATTATGGAAAATCCCTTATTTAAATCGCAAAATTTTGTTGACTGTCAGTCCCCACAAGGAACTGGACGACTCGTCGCCATGGCCAACGACTCGTGGCCTTGAGTCGTCATGTTCACTTCCAAAATTCATCAGGGGACTCCATGAGGGACCCCACGAATCGTGGTGGCTGACCACGACTTGTGGTCACCACCCATGATCCCCACTGACCAAACTCCTTGCCACGCATCCAGTCTAAGCCATGGGTGACCTCACGAGTCGTGTGGTCTCACCACGACTCGTGGTCATTCCCATGGCCTCCCCCAAACTATGCCGCCTCTTTGCCTGGCCACGAGTCACTTCACGACTCGTGGTCACTCCTCACGAGCCACTTCATGGGTCGTCCTATGATCTGGTGCGGAATTTTAATTTTTCACCATTTTTACTCCCGGGTGTGATCCTTGGGTTCCCGGGGTTAAACAATACCTCCCGCTTGGGAACATTCGTCCTCGAATGTTAGAAACACATAGAAAAATCATAATCATATATTCGTCATATGCAAATACTGATGATTTAAACCGAAGACTGACAGAATGACTACCTTTGAAAAGAACTACATAGCGGAACCGAATTCAGCCATCACATACATCTATCATAACATAAATCAAACTTGCTCACATGAACTGAATGTGGAAACTGATTAGAGAATTAGGGAAAAATGGATACCTTAAACTGAAATTGAGTCGGTAGGGAACAGGTGAGGGTATTTATCCATCATATCTGCTTCGGCTTCCCACATAGCTCCCTCGACATGCTGATTTATCCATAACACCTTTACTGAAGCTACTTCTTTGTTCCTCAGCCTCCGAACCTGACAATCCAAGAATGCAACTGGAATTTCCTCATAATTGAGGCTATCTCTCACACCAACACTTTCCACCAGGACAACTAAAGCTGGATCACCCAAGCACTTTTCAAGAGCGATACATGAAAGACAGAATGAACTGAAGATAACTCTGATGGCAAGTCCAACTCATACGCTACCTTACCAACCTTTCTCATAACCCGGTAGGGACCAACATAGCAGGGACTGAGTTTTCCTTTCTTTCTGAACCGCATGAATCCCTTCATGGGAGATATCTTCAGAAACACCCAATCGTGCACCTCGAATTCCAACTCTCTCCTCATCACATCAGCATATGATTTCTGACGACTCCGCGCGGTCTTTAACCGATCCCTTATCAACTGAACCTTTACTATAGCCTCATAAACCGAATCAGTCCCTATCATAGTTGCCTCACCGATCTCAAACCATCCAATGGGAGATCTACACCTTCGTCCATAAATAGCCTCGAACGGTGCCATTTGGATGCTAGAGTGATAGGATAGTTGTTATTATAAGCAAATTCAATCAAGGGAAAATGATCATCCAAGATACCTTTGAAATCCATCGCACATGCTCTCAACATATCCTCGAGAGTCTGGATTGTTCATTCGGCTTGGCCATCCATTTACGGATGAAAGGCTGTGATGAGCTTAACTTGAGTCCCAAGCCCCTTCTGAAAAACTGCCAAAACTAGGAGGTAAACTGAGTACCCCGGTCTAAAATAATAGACAAGGGCACTCCATGAAGTCAAACCAACTCCCGAATATACAATTTGGCATAATCATCGGCTAAATCTGTGGTTCTCACTAGCAGGAAATGTGACGCCTTGGTCAACCTGTCGACCACCACCCAAATGGTGTCATGTTGCCGGCGAGTACGGGGAAACCCAGTTATGAAGTCCATAATGATTTCTTCCCACTTCCAAGTAGCAATGCTAATATCCTAAAGTACACCTCCCGGCCTTTGGTTCTCGACCTTCACTTGCTGACAGTTCGGGCACTTGGCTACGAATTCTGCAATATCCCTATTCATGTTGTTCCACCAATATATTTCCCGCAAATAATGATACATTTTGGTGGCACCCGGATGGATAGAGTACCTGAATCCATGTGCCTCATGCAATATCTCGTCCCTCAAATCATCTACGTCCGGAACACACAGATGACCCTGGTACCGCAACACGCCATCTCCCCCTTAGGAGAAAACCTCCACCTTATGACTCCGGACGGCTTTTTTCAGCTTTACCAACATTGAATCCTCATCTTTTCTAGCCTTCAAATCGGTCACCAAGGACAATTCAGATCTTTTTTGCACCACAATGTCGCCATCGGTCGAGTCGACCAATCTAACTCCCAACCTTGCAAGTCGATGGACATCTTTCACCATCTCCTTCTTTCTTTCACCCACGTAAGAAACACTTTCCATAGAGAGCCTACTAAGTGCATCTGCTACCACATTATCCTTACCCGGGTGGTAAAGAACACTCATATCGTAGTCCTTAAGTAGCTCAAACCACCTACTTTGTCAAAGATTGAGATCTTTCTACGTAAACACATATTGAAAGCTCTTGTGGTCCGTAAATACATCCACGTGGATCCCATACAAGTAGTTCCATCATATCTTCAATGCAAACACCACCACGGCCAACTCAAGATCATGCATCGGGTAATTCTTCTCATGAACTTTCAACTGTCTTGAGGCATACGCTATCACTTTCCAATGTTGCATCAACACACACTCAAGTCCGATTCTCGAAGAATCACAATATACTACAAAACCATCGAGTACCTCAGTGAGGTCAACACTGAATTGCTGAAGTGAGCCGAATCTTCAACCCTTGGAAGCTTTTCTCTGACCTCCGACCATTGGCACTTTACCTTTTTTTGAGTCAACCTGGTCAATGGTGTTACAATTAACAAAAATCCCTCAATGAACCTTCGATAGTAGCCTGCTAGACCCAAGAAACTCCGAATCTCAAAAGGATTCACCGGTCTGGGCCAATTCTTTACCGCTTCAATCTTCTGAGAATCTACCTTTATGCCCTCATTCGATACCACAAGGCATAAAAAAAATGACATAGAGTCCAACCAAAATTCCCACTTTTTGAGCTTTGCATACAACTGGCGATACTTGGGTCTGAAGCACGACTCTCAAGTGGCGGCATGTGCTCCTCCTCGCTCCGAGAGTATATAAGGATATAATTGATGAACACGATCATGAACATGTCTAGATATTTCTTGAACACCCTATTCATCAAGTCCATGAAAGCTGCGGGGGGATTGGTTAGTCAAAAGACCATAACAACAAATTCGTGACCATACCGAGTCCTAAAAGCAGTTTCGGGATGTAACTCTCCCAAACCCTGAGTTAGTAGTCCAGACCTGAGTTCTATCTTTGAGAAACATCTGGCACCTGAAATTTGGTCAAACAATTCATCTATCCTTAGTGAGGGTACCTATTCTGCTTGACGGTGACCTGTTCAATTGTCGGTGGCTCAATACACATGCGAAGGGATCCATCCTTCTTTCGGATAAAGAACTGGTGCACCCTATGGAGACTTGCTCAGTCTAATGAAACCCTTAACCAACAAATCCTTTAACTGATCCTTCAGCTCTTTAGCTCATTTGGAGCCATCCTGTACGGAGGAACAAGATAGGCTGTGTATCGGGTAGAAGATCAATACCAAAATCAATTTTCCTCTCAGGAGGAACACCTGGCAAATCATCGGGAAAAACCTCCGGATACTCACACCACCGAAACTGACTGGATAGTTGGGGTCTTCGAACATACATCCTTAACCCTAATTAGGTGATACATGTAGCCCTTAGAAATTATTTTCCTTGCCTTGAGATATGAAATAAACTAACCAAATTTGTACAGCTGAATTTCCCTTCCACTCTAAGACTGGCTTACCTTAAAGCCTGAACTCAACTGCCGGGTTCTACAATTAATCGAAGCATAACATGAAAACAACCAATCCATGCCAAAAATGAGTCCAAAGTCAATCATAGCTAACTTTACTAAGTCTGCAGAGTAACCTTATGCAACACTGTGATGGGGCAACCTCTATACACCCGTCTAAGATACAACTGATTCACCAACTGGGGTAGAGACCAAAGGCGGTTCTGGCCAGAGTTTAGGGCTAACCAAGCTAACAATATAAGGGGTCAAAAAGACAATGTAACTCTTAGATCTAACAAGGCATAAGCATCAATGTGGAAGACTTTCAACATACCGAGTGATACATCTGGACAAGCCTCATGCTCTGAGAAGTACTAAAGCATAAAACCTGTTTTATTATTACGACCTTATTTGAACTAGTAGAGCACCCTGCTGAAGGACAGGCTGCTGGAGCGATAAAACTAGTCGTTGTCCCAAGGGCCCCATCGACCCCTGACCTTGCTGAGGGCAATCCCAGTCTTTTCCCGGGTTTGCCACACCCGAAACATGCATCTAAGCTAACTAAGCACCTCCCTAGGATGATTCTTGTTGCACTTTGCAAGCTAGAAAGTGTACTCCGCCTTTATGCTACCTGATCCATGAGCCTGAAGCCCCGCTCCTCCTGACCTCCTCTGAACCTAGATGGCGTGTTGGCCGATCATGGAGATGGAGCAATAGACCTGTTAAGATTTTGACTCTGTCAACCCCGACCTGACCTGACCTGAGAAATCCCATAGTTATCGGTTCTGGTCTCTTGGACCTCCCTCTTACCTCTGGTAGACCGACACCATCTGCTGAGCATGCAACTACGATGCGAGGAAAGTTGATATCGATGTAGCATGGCGATCCTGCAATCCTTCTCCAAATAATCCGCCACCTTATAGACAAATAGCTCACCGGTCTCTGGTCCGCCACCAACTCTGGAGCATGCTTAAATAATCGAGTGAACTCTAATGCGTACTCTAAACGGATATGTCGGCCATACTTCAAATTAACAAACTCGGCCACCTTGATCTCCTTATCTCCCGAAGGAAGAACCATCCATAAAGGCCGCGTGGAACTCCTCTAACCTATCAGGTCTGCACCCACTACCTGGCATCTCTCCACTGCTTAAACCATATATGAGCCACCCTTTTTAGCTGATAGGAGGTCAAGTAAACACATTCCCCATTGTTCACCCCATAACCTGGGTGATCTTCAGAATCTCCTCGATGAAATCATGTGGATCCTCGTCCACCCTCGGCCCGTGAACTCAGGGGGCTCATCCTCACGATATACGTCACCTTAGCTGCCACTGCATTCCCGTTCTAATTAATTGGTGCACCACTTTACGATTTTGAACCTAGGTCGTCATGGCCTCTGCTAGCATCTGAATCACTGCCCTAAACTCAGCGTGGGAAGTTGACTCTAGTGTGCTCCTCGCGAATGGGTGGGGCTTGATGATGCTCCTCACCATTGCTTTCTCAGTCATACCGTTACCATTTTATTACCAGCTGTTCGCGGTGTGGAGGCATGACGCTGCAAACATGAATAGAACAATTAGAAGGGAGTGAGGACTTTCATCTTTGACCTTAGATCATGAAAGAGGAGCCTAAATGTCTAGTAGCCTCTTCGTCATAAATTATTGCCGCGCTTCACACCCCATGAAAAGACTCTACTTAACGCGGATTTCAGATACTGTAGGACACTTCAAACCTATGGCTCTAATATCAAGTTTGTCACATTGATGTATACTCAGATCGTAGACATGGGACAAGGAGCCCCGAGACACCCCAAGTCAACCCATGGCATGAGCGTGTCAGTCAATCACATGAAGTGGAAGACTTAACAAAATGAAGTAATATGCCATAAACAGGAAGAAGGACAATATACAATCCATACATGACGGCTTAATACAACTTGTAGTCTGAAAAAGCCTCTAAATACATAAATCTCATAAATGATCAGAAGAGTAGGACATCGTACTCGTATGTGAAATCATCATAATGTATCATAAGGCTCAAGGTTTTCAAACATTTGTAATACAAACATAATCACTTGATTGTAGGAGAAAAGCTTTACTCAACATGACTTGAGGCAAAATACCATAATCATAACATGCACAAATCAAGAGGAACAGTGGAAAATTCTCTTAACCGACATACCTTATATAAGCACACATGAAGCCCGACTTGTAACCCTAGTCGGGAGGGTGTCTGTACCTTGCTAAGGGTAGGACCATGGAAGTGTGATATCACCATGAAAAGGGCTATTTTGTCCTGGGAAAGTCACATAGGAGGTCCAACATGCCTAGGTTGCACGTAGTTTATGGGATCCGGGGCAGAACCTAGGTCCCGAACCAACTTGGTGTTCGATACTACTCCCAAAACATATAAGTGCTCATAGTATAACTTGCATGAATTCATGGGCTAGTTAAATCATGATAATCATAGACATGCTTGTACATACGTGAACCAACCATGAGACTAGGCCTGTGAGTCGGCCAAAACATAATTCAAGATTTATAAAGGTTCATACTTACTTGTAAATCATACATGTAACGAAATTCATAAAATCATGATGGGTATTAGATTAAATGCATAATTTAACTCATAATTCATGTTGGGTTTGCAAGTATAAATAATAGAAAAGTAGATCGTAAATCGATAAATCATGGATCATGCATAATTAGGCTTAATTTCATAGAAATCGAAATCGATAAAATTATAGATAAATCTAAATAATAAAATCTTATTAAAACCCATAGATTATGATGAGAATCTAAAATCACAAAACCCATTATCAAATCATTAGACTTTTATAAAAATCATCTTCAAAACACCATGAGCTTTTAATAAGATTATTGTAAAAATCATAGAGGATGGGCATGGGTGTGGAAGAAATCACCCATTGATAGCCTACATACTTGAGAATAACTGGTTCTTAACTTTCCTAAATTTCCCAAGAGGAAATCGATGAAGAACACCTTGAAATCACCTAGATCACCCTTCTATAACATTCCCAAACCTTTGCATGCATGAATGAGGACTTAGGCTAGTCTATTCCCTCTTAAACCACCCTTTCTGATGTTAAAACAACATAGTATAGGACCCTAGGACTTAGGAATTATGGAAAAGCCCTTATTTAAATGCAAGAATTTTGCTGACTGCCAGTCCCCACGAGGAACTGGATGACTCGTCATCATGGCCCATGACTCATGGCCTTAGAATTACGTCATGTTCACTTCAAAAATTCATGAGGGGACTCCAAGAGGACCCACGGATCGTGGTGGCTGACCACGACTTGTGGTCACCACCGTGATCCCCACTGACCAAACTCCTTGCCGCATCAGTCTAGGCCATAGGGTATAACATGATCAAGCATAAAAACAACAATAATGAAGAATGTAAGACAAAACAATATCTAAAAGTCAAACCAATAGAGAATTCATGCAATTACAATCATATTACGGGCCTCCCAACCCTACGGGAAGGAGTTTTAGCCATCATGTTCATACAAATACTCAAAGAATAATTAGAGTAACGTACGAATAATTAAAAGAGAAAAATAATATATAAACCCTGGGTAGGAGCTCTTCACTTCTCCCCTTCGGCTCCTTTACAGTTTCCCAAAGATATTTCGATAAAAATGATTGGAGCTAGGTTTCAGTTATACTGGTGAAATTTTTCACTTTTGGCGTCCATGGACTGCCTTCGTGTCCTGAGCTGGTCACGCCGATTTTCCTCCGTAACACGGAGCAAATCACGCAACAACACTGGTTTGTATCTTCTCGGCAGGCCCTGTATGCGGGCATCCCTGCGCGCCCGTTGCCCAGCTGTTGGCACGCTGCTGGTCGCGCCATGCGCATGGCGTGGCATGTTTCCTATCACGCAGGGCATGTCTTGACCTGCTCGCGCAGCTGGGCGTGGCACGGCGCTGTGCGGCACACGCACAGCCTTGTGCCCTAAGTGGGCCTTGACCAGCCTTCCCTTTATCATGCCATATTTGCCTTCAAGTGTTATTCTTGCTATGCTTCTCACTAGTGCCTTGAACATCATTTTAGCCTAGTCAGCAGCATAATACACCTACAAAATAAAAAGGCTAGTCACATCTGGTTGAATTTATGCACATAAATATTAAAAATCACATGAGCATATACATAATTAAATTGACAAACATAACTTAATTAAGTTGTAAAATAGCACTTGGGCACGTAATTATGCCCAAGATCACTACCCCATACTTAAAACCTTGTTCGTGCTTGAACAACTCTATTCCATCTCATGCACATGAAGACTCACACATAGCTAATTGAAGCAAGGCAATTCAAGCTAAGGCCACACCGATTGTTTTAGATGGAGAGTTAAAAATAGAGCATGAAAGATTTAACCATTAAAATCAAATATAACTACGTAAAGACTTCTTAGCCTCAGAATCAACTCTCAATCTCAACAAACTTATACAAATCAACCGATCAAGAAATCTGACATGAATTTTATCCTTCATCATACATGTGCCCTCTCAACAAGAGAGTTACCATTTTCTCACTCACAATTCTTTAAATTTATAACATGTATGGGTCTATGCATAGAGATAAGCTCACTCTCACAAAGGAATTAACATGCCGATGTGTTGACCCATAAGCTTGCCTTTAGTGTTTTACTCCACTAATTTAAGAATATTCGAAAGTAAGATCAAGTTGGATTTAATGGGTTATGTAATGTAAGATAAGGAAGGGTAAGATGCTATTATGGCCTAATAATAGTGATAATCTTCCCTAAGCGCTTTTAATACATCACATTTTTCTTAGGAATTTCCATCCTCTTCCTTCACCTTATAACTTTTCTCTCCCATTTTTCTTTTGTTTCCCATTTCATTAGGCACACTTAAGCTATTAGTAAGGAGTACTTGAGCAATTTTCTTAAATTTTCTTTTTCGCTCTTTTCCGCTTTTACTCCTACTAACTCTTATTCATTTTAAACAAGTGCACCTCTAGTCTTTTATTTAACTTCCACAACTACTCTTTTCTTCCTTCTTCCAACTCCTCACTCCTTAAATTCTTTTGCATTTCACTTAAGCGCTTAGGAGTTTTGGATCAACATCAAGGCTAATGAAAAGAAAGGATTAAACTCATTTGTGGCTAGCAAAAGAATAGGCTAATGGCTCAATAGGGCTAACTAGGATTAGACATTCAAGGTAGGTAAAGCAGGGATAAAATTAGGCTCATTCAAAGTACTCGTCATCTCCTACAATCTCCATCTCATTACACTTTATATACACACCAGGCAAGTTCTAGACACTACACTATAGAATGGAATATTTAAAAACCTTACGCTCATAGCACATGCTCAATTCAAGACAAATTCAGCTGACTCTTAACTCAGCTAATAACAAAATGCAAAATTCAGCTTTAAGCACATCAGAGTCACATTCAAGAGCCTAAGTGTCTCAAACAGTTATACAACTGCTCACTTGCTTCAAATTAACAACACTTGCATCTCACAATCATGTATAGCACATACAAGAACATCAAGCCATCAATCAGCTAAGGGTTCAAAAACAAAACCTATTGACTAATTTTCCCTCAAGACGGTCGTCATCCATCCATCATCGGGAAAAGTCCCTAACTATGACTAAAAACAGCTATGTATAGACACAAAATAATTTTATTTCTTGGTTCAAAGTTCCCCGTCGGTAAGAACCAAAAGAAAAACCAACCCAGGTTGGTGAATCATGCTCAACTCAACTTTTTAATCAACAATACCATGCAAAGCACTAATTCCACCCGAAATCATTAAGCACAAAATTTTGAAATTTCCCTCACCCCACAAGGTAGAATGCACAGGTCGTGAAGGTCCAGTGTTAGGTAGCAGGCGTGTTCGTTTTGGCTCCCGAGCGGGGCTGATAAATAGGTGATGCGCCATCCTTGCTGCTACGTACATTTTCCTTGACTTGACAGATTCATTCAATTGAACCCACACTCGAATTAGATAGATATCAGTCATCGAAAGGATCTCGGAGACCCACCAAAGTACGAAAGCCAGGATCTTTCAGAAAACGGATTCCTATTCAAGAGTGCATAACCGCATGGATAAGCTCACACTAACCGTCAATTCCGGGATCAAATTCGAGATTATCCTTGGGAGGTATCGGGAAGGATTTGGAACGGAATAATATAGATTCATACGGGCAAAAAAGAAAAATAGGTTAATTACATGAGTTTCAAACTGAAATTTGGAGGAATAATCCATTTATTTAGTTTTATCTTTTTTTCCCACCCTTCAGAAAAATACAAAGCATAGGCATTTCTACTAGTGTTAGAATTTTAAGAAAGGTAACTATCTCGGTTTCATAGATAAATTTTATATAGAATCTTTGAAAAAGACTTTCTTTCATAAGAAGAAAAACTTACTATCTTTGGGATCTGATCCTACACCAACTGCTCAAGGCTTTAGACCGCTGCTCAAGACTTTAGTGGATCGACTCTATTACATAAGTTAATTCCTAATTTTTATCTCACATGATGAGATAAGTACGCAGTTATTATTGTATCGGTCTAAAACCTCGCTAATTGATCTTTACGGTGCTTCCTCTATCTCTATCAATTAAAGCCTTATATCCTATCCATAGAAAAAAGTTGCTAGGCATTCTTATTTTTTCCTATTTTGCCTTCTATGAAGTTTCTTTCTTTGCTACAGCTAATAAAAATCGTTGTTTTAGACGATGCATATCCTTACGGCACGAGCTGACGACAGCCATGCACCACCTGTGTCCGCATTCCCGAAGGCACCCCTCTCTTTCAAGAGGATTCACGGCATGTCAAGCCCTGGTAAGGTTCTTCGCTTTGCATCGAATTAAACCACATGCTCCACCGCTTGTGCGGGCCCCCGTCAATTCCTTTGAGTTTCATTC
>JACEIK010009622.1:722-49673 GCA_018107945.1 Datura stramonium | reverse complement strand
GTCTTTCCGGCTCTAAGTATGAATCCACCAGCTCCTTGTCTCTTGCCAGTGTTCAATAGAATTCAATATCTGCAAAAGACAGGCTAAGATCAAGTTGTCAACACTAATATACAAATAGTAAACAAACACTTAAGACAACAATTTTACCAATTGCCAGTCCCCGACAACGGCGCCAAAAACTTGTTTGGGTCTTTAGATGACTAAACGCAAGTGCACGTGGTCGAACAAGTAGTAAAATGACTCAAGTAAGACAAGTATCGATCCCACAGGGACTAGACCAAGGTAATAATCGAATCAAGTGTCAATGAACTTTAACTCTAAAAATGCAGACAACAGTTAAAGAAGATTATTGGGAGTTTGGTTCCTAATTTATACTAATCTAAAACAAATGTACAATTTGAGTCTGAACTATAGTAATGAGCATGTTGAGACTAAAACGAACATGTAGGGAAGTAATTTATCGCTACAATTTGGTTAACCTTTCCTTCGGTTTCTAGTCAAGAATTATTGCCTATGGATTAAAACTCTCGTATTTAACCCAACTTAAGAATCATGAACCTTCCANTACATTTTTGTGATAAAAAGAAATTCATGTTCTAGCCATACAAAACTGATTCCTTAATTGACTAATACGACTTTCAGATATATTTCTATTCTGAAGGTAAATAAATTCTCAATTTTCCCAAACTAAGAAGTTATCATATCCTACCAATTCACAACTTTACAATTTCTTTCTCTTTCGAGATGAAACCGGACTTTTTAGATATACATTAACATTGGCCACACATTAATGCAGTAAGAACAAGAATTGATAGAACAACCATGGAAGAAAATATGAAAAACCAAAATGATCAATAATTACATTCCACTACAATTATTCTTAACCTCAGCAAGAAGTGAATTTAGCCACTCATTTGTGGATTAAACATAATCAAATGAGTGTAAATCATACAAAACAATTGAAATAAATGAGAAAAGAGATGAGAAGAACCTAAGATTTTCGTCACTCAGCTGCTGTCCACATCCTTTCTCAACTAAATTCGAATAATTAAAAATGAACCTAAATTGTGCTATTTATACTAGTGGGAATTTTCTAGGAATAGCAAACAGCGTGTCGCAGTGCATCGCGAACGCGACGCTGCGTGACACGGCTGCGCGGACCCTTCTTGGAATCCGGTCCTCCCAGCTTTCACTCCTCAACGTGCCCACCGGGGCGTACAGGGCAGCAAGCGTGCCGCAGCCAGACGCGAACCTTCCAGCTGGAACGGCGATTTTAATCATCAGGAAGAATTCCTCTGTGATGGCGGCGTGACGGCTCCATTGTGGAGGCACCAATTTGATGCATTTTCTTGGCCTTTTCCTGCTCTCTTGAGTCATTCATTTCTCCCAACATGCATCTGCTTCCTAAACTTACATTTTCATGCAAAAACAACACTAATCATGTTGGTTAGTATAAATTCACATTTTAACTACAAATTACATGAGAATGCACAAATATCGATTGATAAACAAGACGAAATGAAGCATTTGAGTATCCTTGGGCATATAATTCTACCGCCTGATCAAGTTCAACTCATATACTTGGCCTATCCTTGGCAGATACGATAAGGCCTTGAATCTCGGATGGAGCTTACCTTTCTTGCAAATCTCATCACCCCTTTCGCCAGGACATACTTCCCGAAATACCCGGTAATTCACATCAAATTCTAGATCTCTGCGCCGTACATCGGCATACGATTCACAGCGGCTGCTGTGCGGTGTTCGTGTTCTCGATAAGCTTTACCTTCTCCTCGGCCCATTGAATAATATCGCTCAATCGGTGCGGCTCACTTCAAACCCAGCAGCGCGTGCATTTTCTCATACAAGCCTCGAGGCGCCCGTCTAGATAGATGGGTGATAGCTATTATTATAAGCAAACTCAATTAGCGGCAAATGCTCGTCCGGCTACCTCCAAATCTAGCACACTGCGTAGTAGAATATCCTCGACGTGCGAATAGTGCGTTCGGCCTATCCATCTTTCGAGGGTGGAATGTTGTGCTCAAATTGATCTGCCTTCCCAGACCTCTCTCTGAAATATTTGCCAAAAGATCTAGCTATAAATTGTGCTCCTCTCTCGGGAGATAATGAATCTTTAGACACCGTGTAATCCTAACTATTTCTCTGATATACGGTCCGGCATAATCTTCGGCCGAGAAATTAGCTTTCACTAGCAGGAAGTGGGTTGATTCGTCGGTCTGTCAGCTATTACCCAAATGGAGTCATGTCTATATATACGTGCGGGGTAATCCTTCTACAAAGTCCATGTTCACTTCTTCCCATTCCCAGAGAGGCACAACTATGTCTGAGTTAGCTTGGCACGGTTTGGTGTTCTACTTTTACTGTTGTGAGTTAGGCTATTAGGCTACAAATTAGAAGCTGTTCTCTTTTCATACTTGGCCACGGTAGATTTCCTTGATATCGTGGTACAATTTCGTCACGCCTGGGTGGATAGAATAGCGGGCGTAATGTACCTCACTCATAATCTGCTGCAGACCTGAAATGTACGGAACACGGGGCGGCCCTTCGTCGCGGCCACTTCATCCTCGATTATCTAAAAATATGGCCTTTACCTTATTTGAATTCGTCGCCCAAATTGGACCGAGGTCGGGATATTCATATTGTCGTTCTTTTACCTCCACAACTAATGACTGACACAACGGTGTTCTGAATTACCGCTCTGTTGTCTTACATTTACATTACCTGACGGCTAAGTGGCTAATTGATGTCTTTCTCGACCAACTCCGCTGCTCGGGCTGCAAATATGCCAAACTCCCCATTGATTTACAGTGAGAGCATCTGCTACTACATTGGCTTTTCCCGGATGATACAGAATGTCCACGTCATAATCTTTCAATAACTCCAACCAGCGGCGCTATTGCAAATTCAACTCCTCACAGTGAAAGATATACTGCAGAGCTCTTATGATCTGAAATATCACATGGATGCCATAAAAAGTAATGTCTCCATATCTTTAAGGCGTGGATCACTGCGGCTAACTCCACTTTCGTGGGTAGGGTAATTCTTTTTTATTGTTTCCTTAGCTAATACGGAAGCATATGCAATCACTTTACCATCTTTGCGTCAACACACAACCCAACCCAGAAGCGTCCATTCTGTGCAACTGAATAACCTTCCGTACCTTCCGGTAATGCTAACAGCGCGGAGGCTAATCTGTCTTTTTAATTCTTGGAAACTCTGTCCACACGCCTCAGTCACTTTGAGAAACTTTCTTTTCATTTCTGCGTACGGCTTAATTCGGGAAGGTGTCGTATAGTGGAGAATCCTCGACAAATCTTCGGTAGTATCCCGCTAATCCCTTAAAACTACAGACTTCGGTCGGAGTGGTAGGTCTAGGCCATGTTTTGCCTGCTTCTATTTTCTGTGTGTCAACTTTGTATACCGGCATCCAACACAATATGTCCCAAGAAGCTGCGAGTTCGGCGAGGAATTCACATTTGGAGAACTTAGCATATATAACTAGCGGTCACTAAGAATGCGGAGCAGCTTTGTCAGTAAATGTGGGCACGGTGGTCTACCTCGGAGAGAATGCACCCAGAATATCATCAATAAATATATACGAACGAGTTGAGCAAGTGCAGAGGTGTGATCATCGGAGTCCGTAAATACGCATTGGGGAGTGCAATCGGCCCAAAGGACATAACTAGGAATTCAAAGTGGCCATATTGGGTCACGAAGAAATTTGTTTTTGGGAATGTCTCTTTCACGAACTCGTACCTGATGATGCTCCAGGACCATAAGTCAATCTTCGAGAAATATTTGTCCACTGCAGCCCGATCAAACAAATCATCTATTGCAGGAAGCGGATACTTATTCTTGGCCTTAACCTTATTGGTACCGATAGTCTATACACATGCGGAACCAAGCAATCCTTCTTTCTCACAAATAGAGCGGCGCACCCCAGGTGAAGTACTCGGCATGTCAGCCACTTATCTAACAAATCAACCATTTTGCTCCTTTAATTCTGCGAGTTCGGCGAGGCATACGATACGAGAGGGATTGATATGGATGGAGTGCACAGTAGCAAGTTGATTGCAAAATCTTTTCCCTTTGCAGGGAATGCAGGTAGCTCATGCGGAAATGCATGGGGGAATTCATTCACCACCGGAACGGTAGATGTCGGAGACTCTATGGGAGCATCTGAACCACACGACTAGGTGATAAATGCAACCCTTAGCTATCAACTTCCTCACGAAGGTAGGAAATAAACCTACCTTTTGGCGTAGCTGTGCACCCTTCCACTCTCGCCTTTGCCTCCCTAGAAAGTGGAATCGGACCGTCTTGGTCAACATTCTACGTTGGCATAGCATGACACCAACCAATCCATACCCCATAATGGCATCGAAATTAATCATTTCTAGTTCTACCGGATCTCTTGTAGTCGACGATCAACAACCTCTACTATACACCCTCGATAAATCTGCTAGCTATAAACGGAGTCATAAACGGTGTAGATGCTGAAAATTCGCTGTAACAATTTTGGTGCAATGCGAACTTTCGAGCCGGGAATGGGGTAACATAGGGAAAAAGTGGACCTTTGGATCCAATCGGTACATAGCGGGAGCATGAGAAAATAGTCATCATACCTATTACCACATCACAGGAGACACCTCGAGTCCTGTCTCCCTAGTAAGTGCATAGGTACGGCTTGAGCCGTGCACGACCTAGAAGGCTCTTTGATCTCGGCCTCTACTGCTGAACTGGCGCCTACGCCCTTCCGAAATTTCTTGGAGCTCGTGGCCTGCCGGATCCCACATCCTGGCTATCTAGGCTACCTTGCCCCTTGGCGGACAATCTCTCGTCCGGTGTCCCTCCTACCCGCATATATATAACATCCTGAGGAGCCATATCTACAAGTTACGGTGTAAAGATAAATTTGTAAATAGGCGGGTGGGGGTGTGTATCTGCTCTACTCTACCCTCCTCTATTGAGGTGAATCCGTTCGAAGCGCCACGGACACAAGCCGCCTCATGAATAAATCTACCCCCTCTGGTGTTGTTGTGGAGGTGGGGTCTAGGGTCTGTCTAACAAGCGGGGGCTGGGTCCTCTCTCTCTGTATCTCATCCCAGTCCTATCCTGCACGCTGCTCCTCATTTGTCATCTCACTATCTGTTGCACGCTGTCTAAGGCCCTCCAATAGTCTAGGCAGGCACGCGCGGGCAATGTCCATATCTTCCCGTAATGTAGGCTGTCATGCATGCCTCGATGTTGTGGGTTGAGACCCATAATAAACCGGTGGACTCTGGATTGCATAGTGTCCACAAAAATTTGGATCATAGCGGGCTAAAGTCAAACTATAAGGCATATTCTCATACGCTCCTCGCCCTTTGCTCCAAGTGCAAGAAGCTGATCATTAGAGCTGTAGGATCTCCGTGAAAATAGCGGTCCGGGGAAGGCCTCCGAGAAGCTGGACCAGATTGAGGAAACATCTCTCCCTCGAAGCCTTTCCCAACTCTCGTACCATAATAAAACTGTCGCAACCGAATCTTGCTATCTCAACTGATTCTGTAAGGTGACATGCATGGCCGGAAGATTCTCGCATCGAATCTAGGAAATCATGGGGGTCCTGCACAGTCGACCATTTGTGAACTATGGGGGACCCTATGTCAAAAATTCTCTGACCCTCGACTGCCAGATCCACCTGATGGCTCTCTCTTTTGACTCTACAATTGGCAGCTGGCGCTGAGTTACCATCATTTGTTCCAACATAACAACTACACTTGCGAACTTCTACTGGTCGGATGGTGGCCAGGTGCGAGGAGCTATCGGAAGCGGTGTCGTTTGAATGGCTCCTCACGGTAGAGATCAGGGACTTGAGAAGGCGTGATGATGCCTCTATGTCGCCCTGAGATCGGAGTGGGTTACCGAGATGTAGGCGGGCATCTGCTGGTGCCTTCTCCTACTACGATATGAATCTTCTACCTATGGTAGGGTAATACATTGATACGCCCATTTTTATCGCTAGACAAAGAATATGATAAGTTTGAAGAACTCAACCTATACTATCTTGTTCTATGGAACAGCAAATATGATGAAAGAAGTAACCATCCTATTATGCCTTGCAACCTCCTGCCTATAAATGTGGTGCCTAACACGTCCATAGACGAGACTCTGCCAGCATGGCTTACTTGACTCAACGAAACACAACCTACTACGATACCAAGTTTGTCACGCCCCGCCTTGGGGGTATACATGCAGCTTACCAGTGCCTGATAGGACCTAAGCGCTAGACCTACGAGCCTAAGCACATTTTGGTGCTGGCTGGCTCTAACTCCAGATTCACGGAATCAATGGGCTATATAACGAGTACGTAATCGGCCTCAGGCCACCCCCAGGCCTATATTTTGTACTATAACATCAGCTAACCAGAATCATACTTATATAGGGAAACCTATGCGGGCCAACAACGCCACCATGCTGTCTAGTTATCTCTTATCGATTATAACAAATGCGAGAACAACTACGTGGCAAACAGGAGTCCTGCTACTCTTGTATACCGCCCCACACGGCCAATATAAAAATAATACTAAACAGCTAAATAGACGCACGGCCCCACCGGCCGACACAACTAACCACGGGAGATATGTACACAATCTGCAAGCCTCTAAATACTGATGAGATGGTTGGGACAAGGCCTAGCCTACTGATATATTATTACAACAAAGAAAGGAAATATACCTCTAGTTGTCTAGCTGGGATGACGGGAGGCGTGACTCTATGAGCTGGCTGGAATCACGAGGGATCGCCTCCTCGTCTGCAGTACCTGCGAACCCAAGTAATGCAGCGCCCCAAACGGGCGTTAGTACCACTGGTAGAGTATGCAAAGCAAGTGAACATATTTGAATATAAGCAACATAACTAGAAACTGCGAACGGTAGGAAATATCGAGAGCTGTACGGGCGGATAGAATGCGAAACAAACATAAATGAAGACAAGGCGGGAGCATGCACAGCCGACGTGGCGATCTGCTGTCTATCAACTAATAAATAACATATATACATATATATAACAAACAAGGACCAATACCGGCCCCATGGCGGAAGGTGCCAGCAACAAACAATCTATACCCCTACCCGGGTCAAAACCATCAAACAATAAATCACTTCACTCGTCTACTAACTACGAGTACCTCTACGAAACCCCCTTGGGTCCGCGGCTCGGGCTATGGCCTCTGACTATAAGCGTATGCAGTCAGAAGGACTCATCTTTATGTGTGTCTATAGCTGTATATGTATCATGTCCTTTAGTATGGCGCACAACGAGGGTAAGCTATCTTGCTATCTTGATCAGCACGATATGGGAAATGCTCTATCCATTTTGCGTCCTACTGCAGACGGCATGCCACTCCTTGAGTGACGTATACTCACCACCGACGGGTGCGTCGACACAACTATTAACCTAGGGGTGGCGAGGACGCTCAAAAGTGCCTCATAGCACAAACAAGTCTCAACAAAGCAATAATCACGTAGCAAGCATGTTTGATGCGAAAATACTATCTATGTTCTGATTTCTTATTTTGAACTCTTCTTTACTACTTTACACTGATTCTCATCTTGAACTATGCATTTTGTATCTGAGATATTATACGGCTATCTGGCTATGCATGCTTGAGATATTATACGGGCATGCGATATTGCTTTGCTAACTTTTATTACGAATAAATAACTTAATATTATAAAACATGCTTGCTAAATTCATATTTGGACTCAATTCTGGACTTCTCAATTCTTTCTTCTATAGTTCATGCTATTTACTATGCTAGATTAGTAACTTAACGAGAAGGGGTGGCTTTACATGCTGCGCGATAAATTTTCCGACTTCTTGGTGTAGCTGGAGTCGTGCTTCTGCTCTTCTCCCAACTTCATTGATATATGTCAGTGGGAGCCCAAATACGCTAATATTATGGAAGAAAACATCACTTTCAATATATATATAGCCCAAACTTTGGCTTATCGAAGACGGTCGAAAACTTCGCTCTTTCTCGAAAGTCAGAAGGAGAAATACTCTCTTTAGGGCTAGGAGTATATTGACACTAATTTTGGAGCAATTCCACTTACCTTGGCTCGTCTAGGAGTATACTCCTTACTGCTTAATACCTAGGTACCTAGGATTAATTCAAGTTTGAACCGTGTTTGGCCAGGCGTAATCGGACGGGAAATATCAAGAAACCTTCGTCCCCCTCTATTTCCCTCGACTTCTCTGGAAAATTATACGAAATTTAACATTAAAACAGAAGTTGGAGGCTTTTATACATGGGCACGGGCAAGGGCCTCCATGACACGTAGCCAACGCGGAGGCCTCCTCAAGTGGCACGTTACTTGAATTGCGGAGGGCTCACGCCCCGGCCCCTTCCGCGATAGTTGATGGATCTCTTATCCGGTTTTTCCCCAGGCCTTTTCCTAGCATGTATGGCATCAAAAACTCTTAATTAACATGCGAATAGGCCATCTACATGTTAAAAATTTACGAGGTGTAACAATACCATTAAGTGTTGATGAATTTCGGGAAAAACATCAAAATCTCTGATTCATAGTATGGGTGCTCAGTACAAGTCGTGAGAGTTGATAGTCGAGTCATTACACAGATCCAACACTTAGCAAAAATTTAGCTAGCTAAAATTGTACGAGAGGAAGCTACGAATCATAGGAGCATGCTACGGATCGTAGGTCGAGTCGTGGAACTAGTGGCAACAAATATTGAAATTCACCTGGTGGCAAGGAAAGGATTCTTGGGGTATGTATAAATATGTTTTAGGTTTATTTTTATAGGGCGTCAGTTTGATAGTTTTAGAGAGTAGAGGCAAGAGAAGAGTTGGTTGGTCTTAACTTGTGATCAGCACATTCTTGAATTCTTCTTGTTAAATCTTGCTTGTTTTTCACGATTTCATGGAGTAATTGAAGGAAGTGTTTTTCTCAATCATTATTGTAAGTATTGATTTTTATTCTTAATAATGAATGTTTATCACAACCTTGTAACTATGAGAGGCTAAAACCTCCATATCTAGGGTTATGGGAACCATGGTGAATTAGCAAGCTAGGGTTACACATAGTAATTCTAAAACCAATACAAATACTTAAATTGTATTATCTTCATGCTTAAATGTTTCTTAACGGCGCGCAATGTTAGGAGATGCCCGAATTATTTACTTTCTTTGGTCGAAGATGTAGAGATTAGGAAGAGAATAACAACATAGCCTTGATCTTGATGATCATTGTATTAGCAGGTTGTGGTCGCAGGGATAGTTAAATATGGAGACAGTGATAACGAGATAATTTAAATCGCTCATAAGACTTGGTCGAGTGATTGAGTATAGCTCATTAATAGGGGCCCCAGGGTGGTCATTTGAATGTACCTAAGTTATCAATTCTATAAGATAAGTATTTTGTGATAATCACGAGTGTATATAGAAACAGTTGAACCCATGAAGAACACATACCTAGTTATCTTTTAATATTGATTCAAGAGCCAGTTTTTATAATTGTTTTTATTATTTATTTTCTTTAGAATCCCCTATTTTGGAAATGCTTACCTTACGAGTTCGATTCTGGCTATAATCCGGTTCCCCATTCCTTGTGGGATTGACCAAAACCTCTAGTTGGGTTCTTTATTGACAACGTCCACTTCATTTCGGTAAGAGGTGTGGTTTGAGCGTTAGCAGTGTCAGCAGATGTTCTCTAGGGACAACTCCGTGACCATCAGGCGCAATTGGGGGTACTCAGCTTGTTCGCTCAAACTTTGGGGCTCATCCTATTTATGTTGTTTTGACTTAGAGGCCCATGATAGAGAAGGTATGCAAGTTTGGGAGTATATTACATTCACAGAGATGGTGTCAAGTTTGGCCAGGCGAACACATCATTCGCACCCATCTCGTGAGCTTTGGACCTTTGCTTGAAAGGGAGGTAGTGCATCCAACGAGAGATCTTCCACTGACTTATGAGGTGATCAGCCAACCATTAGAAGTGGTGCTTTCGGCCAGTTAGAAGAGGTGCCCAGGTTGGTAGGGGTGGCACCTAGTCGAGGTAGAGGGTGGAACAGCCAGCGGGCCATTCTGGGGCTTTGAGATAATCAGGACCATTTTTATTCTTTCCACAGTTAGGCCGGGCGAAGTTTTGATCGTCACATTACGGTTACTATCCTTATACGTGACAGAGTGGCTATGATATTTTTTGACTTGAGTTCTACTTTTTCTTATGTGTCTGCTTACATTTCTTTGGGATTGAAACTTGTTTATGATGTGATTGTTGTCCTTATTCATGTTTCTACTCCTATTGGGGACTCTGTGGTGGTTTAAAGAGTACATCGTGTGTGTTCTATGGATTTCGTGGATTGTGAAACTCAGGCTGACTTGGTGACCTTAAACATGGTAAGATTTTGTATGTGATTAAGGAATGAGCTGGTTGTCCCCCTTACCGTGCCATTCTAGATTTTCATGCTAGGAACAATCATATATCGAGGCCGGGGTCATCCAGGTTGAAGTTGAAAGGGAATTATACCCCTGCTCCTAAACTCATCTCTCTTATACTTGTGCCCGTAAGTTGATAGTGCGGGGTTGTTCAGCGTATCTAGCGCACTGTTCGGGAACTTCCATCGAAGAAGCAAAATGAAAGGCTTTCATAAAATTCTCGTAGAATCGAGAATGAAGAGCCAACTTCCATGAAGTCGGTCCGGTCATTTTGGTTTTAGAGGTCTTCTCTGTAGATGCTGGCATGCCGTTAGAACGTGATATTGAGTTTTGTATAGATTTAGAGCTAAAGAATCGACCCATTTCTATTCCACCATATCGAATGGCACCTATTGAGTTGAGAGAACTCAAGGAAGCAGTTGCAAAAATTGCTTAGTAAAGGGTTTATTAGGGCGAGTGTCTCTCCATGGGTTGATTCAATGTTTTGTATGAAAAAGAAGGATGGTAGCATGCGAATGTGCCTTGATTACGGTCAGTTGAACAAGGTAATGATTCAGGAAATAAATACTCTCTTCCTCAATAGAGGATTTTGTTTGATCAGTTCCGAGGCAAAGCTTGTGCTCTCAAAGATTGACTTGGTCGGGTTATCATCGAATTTGAAGATTCGACTAAGGATATTTCCAAAACAGCCTTCAGAGACCAGTACTCGGAATTACAAATTTTTGGTCATGTCGTTCGGACTCACTAATGCCCAGCTGCGTTCATATGTCTGATGAATGGTATCTTCATACTATACCTAGACTACTTTGTAATTATGTTTATTAATGATATCTTGGTGTATTCTAAGAGAAGGAGCATGAGAATCAACTGAGAATAGTGTTGGGGTTCTTGAAGGAGAAGCGATTCAGCGGCAAATTCACTAAGTGTGAGTTCTGGTTGGATTTGGTATCTTTTAAGACATGTGGTCTCAAGGAGGGAATCAAAGTGGACCCACAGAAGGTGGAGGAGTTAGAAGCTGGGCGAGACCAACTTGCATGACAAAAATTCAAGTTTTGTGGGACTAACCGATTACTACCGTGTTCATGAAAGTTTTGCATCCATTTCTTGATCTTGACCAAGTTGACTCAAAGGATGTACCTTGATGGTTGGAGGAATGCGACGAGTTTCGAGAAGCTCAGACTCTATTATACGACACTTATCCTAGCATTACTAGTGGAAGTAAAGATTTTGTTGTTTATTATGACGCCTCACAGTCGGGGTTGGGTGTTGTGTTAATGCGGGGAAGGATAGGTCATTGCTTATGCTTCCAAGGCGATTGAAGGTGCATGAAATGAATTACCCCATGCATGACTTGGAGCTAGCAGCGATTGTGTTCACTGAAATTGTAGAGGCACTACTTGTATGGGACTCATTGCGAGGTATTCACGGATCACCACAACATACAATAAATTGTTTCCCGGAAGGATCTGAACTTTAGAGGCGAGGAGGTGGATGGAACTGCTCAAGGACTATGGCGTAACCGTGCGCCCTGCAACCAAGGAAGACTAATGTAGTGGAAGATGCATTGAGTCATATGGGTAGTTTGGCTTTCTTTGAAGGTATGATGAGCCACAGAATTAATACCCAGGAGTCGCCACAAGTATCTGATGGCTCTTTTGAAGAACCGGATTGTCGAACCCACGGGAATAGGAATACGAGGTGAAACCTTTCGAGACATTAATTTACTACGACTATATAGTGAAGACAACGAGTAAAAGAAAAATTGTTTGTTTTAAGAATATAATTTTATACTAAACTAAGTAAGTATACAATTGAGTCTTAACTATGGATAAGAGCATGCGGGTTACGAAGAACATGTGAAGAAACGAACTATCAATTTACGTGGTTTATCTTTTCCTCAGGTTGCTAGTGAACTACTGCCTATGGATTAAAACTCTCGTATTGTTAACTTAGAAGCATGAACCTTCCACCTACATTTTAAGTGATAAGAAGGAATTCAAGTTCTAGCAATACGAAACCGGTTCCACACATGACTAATACGACTTTCGAGTATATTTCTATCCCGAAGGTAAATCAATTCCCAATTTTCCCAAACCAAGAACAGATCATATCCTATTAATTCACAACTTTCCAATTTCTTGCCCTCTCGGGTGAAACCGGACTTTTTGGATTTACACTAACATTGGCCAGACATTAATGTAGTAGGAACCAAGAATTAAATAGAACAACCATGGAAGAAAGAAGAAAATAAACTGACAATCATTAATTACATTTCAACACAACGTTCATAACCTCAGCAAGAAGGAGAATTAGCCACTCATTTGTGGATTAAACATCATTAAACGAGTGTTAATCATACAAGCAATTGAAAGGAAGGAAAGAAAGAGATGAGAGAAAAACCTAAGAATTTCGTCCTCAAAGCTGCACCTTTACGCTTCTTGCTCCACCAAGTCAGAATAATTAAAAATGCCCCTAAGTGATCATATTTATACTAGGGATAAATTTCCAGATAACGAGCAGCGTGTCACGCGTGCATGGCAGGCCTTTGCCTCAGTGCATGGTGCAAACGCGGAAGCCCGCGGAAATAGTCCGCCCGAGGTAATTGCTACCAACGTGGCCGGCGTGCATCGCGGAGCCTGCATGGCGTGCCACGGTGTCGCGGACCCTCTACGATGCACCATCTGAATAATTCCTCCCAACGTGGCACGTACATTCGCGGACCCTCATTGGAATTTATTTGGATTTTCCATCCCGGGCAGAATGCATCGCGATGGCGAGCGTGCCACGGCTCCATCGCGGGCCCATATGTCCTTGCTTCACCAACCGCTTCCTTGCTCATTCCGAGTTTATCTTTGATTTCTTCCAACATTTCATTTTTCATTCATTAAAAACGTAGTTTCTACAAAACAACACTAATCATGTTGGTTAGTATAAATCACACTTAGTACAATTTACATGAGAATGTACACACATTATTAGACAAACAAGACAAAAGTTATACATTTGAGTATCGAGTTTGGCATATAAATATGCCCCTTATCACCTACCCCACACTTAAAATCTTGTCCGTCCTCGAACAATACTTATACAACTCATGCAATTGCTATCCCATCACTAGCTGCTTAGGCTCGACCATCGAACTCTGATTATACGATTATGTTCAAAACAAATCATCAAGAGAAACATGCATAGTATCATTATTACAACGACACTTAATACATCAAGACCTCCTAGCACAGAATCGACTCTCGATAATAAACAGCTCATGCATATTAGCTGACCAAGATATCGACAATTTATTCTATCATCAAACATGTGCCCTCACAACAATAGGAGAGATTCCACCTGTTTTAATCACATGAACTCTAAGAAATTCATGTCGGGGTATTTATATACACAAAATTTTGCTCCTCTCCCAAATGAATTCACATGCATTTGCGTCATGACCCATAAGCATAGTGTATTACTCCACTAATATAAGGATGTGTGATGTAAGATCAGAGTAGGACTTAGCAGTTGTAATGTAAGCTACGGAACTAGTATGTACTGGGCTAACCAATAAAGTAACCGAGCTTCCTTAGCGCTTTTTCACACATCCCATCAACTTCCAAAATTATTTTCTTCCTTCCTCCTCCTCTTGAAGTTTATTTTTATATTTATCACCCCTTTCTTTAACACACCGGACAGAAGAGAAAATTGAGTTAAGCTCAACTTTCTTCCCCTTCAAATCTGGCTATTTCACCCTTGACTCTTTCTTTTTCTTTCTTTCTCTCTTTTCTTTTTCATCACTTTTCTTTTCTTTTTATCACTTCACTCTTTGACACCATGGGAAAATTATACTTTTTCTTGTGTGCTTAAGAGCTTCAGATTTTAGTTAGGAACATGAAAAGAAGGGGTTCACTTGGTTCACACCCTTTTCGACAAAGAAAAACTAGAAAAGAAAAATTTATCAAGGCTAAAGGCTCAACAGGCTGACTGGTTTAATCTTCAAGGTAGATATGAAAAGAAAACAAGAAACTTTTGGTTGACAAAGAAATGCCTACATCCTTTCCTACACTACACTTCCTTCATTTCGTTTCGTACACACGACGAGCCAAGTTCTAGACAATCGACAATAGCATGGAATGAACAATTCCCTCACTTTACACTCGATGCATGCTCAACTCAAGATGACTTCACAGATTCTTTAATCCTTCAATCACAAGGGCAAAATTAAGCCTCAATCACACCGAATCGAATTCTACGGCAAAAGTGTCTTACATATGTACAGAAATTTGCATGCTTTCTATGAATCATCTTTGCTTTGCCATAATTATTATATACAACTTGCAACAAGGATGTAGGAGCCATAGAATAACAACATGCATGGGATACAAATAACAATCCAACTAAACAAAATTAAATAAAGGAAAAATTTAAAAATAAAAAATAAAAACAGTATAACTACTCTATCGACTACCTTTCCCTTGAACTGGTCGTGTCCATCCATCATAGAAAGTCACTATTTACGAATTCGGTTCAATGGGACTCTTCTCGGCAAGAAACAGAAACAAACTCAGAAACCAAGAAAAATAGTTACGAAAATTTTGAAAAAATGTCGATGATTTCGACGACAAGGCTATTTACATACTGGCTACAACATTCATAGCACACGGCAATTTCACACAACAATATTTACGTATTGAACATACCGTAAAAGCGAGTCAAATTAAAACAAACACGACAACAAGGCAAGGAACATGCGATGATATACACAAAAAGGCAAATTCAGCACCTAACTATTTCCCCACACTTAAAATCAGACACTGTCCCCAGTGTTCCTTACAAATTACAAACGAGAAGGTGGTTGGTGAAACTCTGATCGATCAAAAGTATTCCTTTCCTCGTGCAGTGCTGTAGCCTCTCTCCCATGTCTGAGTCTCCACCGTCATCCTCCTCCGACCCAATGTCAGAATCCTCACGACGTGTCTCCTCATCCGTGGGGACGTCATCATCTGTATGCTCCACAAAGGCTGGGCCCACGGAGCATGGCATACCAGTTCTGCCAAATGGGTAATCTAAGTCATTGCCATAGCCTGAGATCCTCGTTCACTTAGTCTCCCGCCTATGCGTAGCTGGAGCATCTGCATCCCGAACATGCAGGACATATATTGATCGTCCCGAGCATGTCGCTCGGCCGGTGTGAGAACGGGCCCATGCGTGGTGTCGGGTGCCTTTGTTTTGTGACATCGATAGCTGCAGCTCCGTACGCACTTGGGATGTAATCTAGGGCCTCCTCCTCGACCTCAAGGCCTCTCAGGAACGTCGTCAGCAGCCCGCCGAATCCGTACCTGTGCCCTTGATGCAGCCGGGCCCCTCTTCGTAGGCGGAAATGATCAAGCGGCAGTGATCTCGATACTCATCAGTATACCAACATACACGATCCCAAGTCACATTTGTCATGTGCACCCCGGAATCAAGCAGGAGCAAACGATCTTAAGCCATATTCTGGCTTCCCGTTCATCTGTGAATAGGGCGTCGTGTTGGCCCTGCTCATATGTGCTCCAGCAGCAAGTAAGCTGTAGGGCTCCACATAATATGTCGATATCCGCTTAAGGTGGAGTGATGTTCAGCTGTCGGAGTACATGGGCGTCTGTATTTTGCGCCCCTAGGATGGCATTGAGGTGGTGAGGCTCCAATGTGACGATTTGGCCCCTTATTTTGATGGTGTAAACTACCGATGTCGGGTTCCACTTGCGTAGGAATTCCGGATTAAGTGCAGTTGGCACTCCTTGGGCTCGTTGAAAATGAAACGCAGCCCAGCAGCGTCAATCCTTTGCACCATCGGGGGGAACTCTTGTGCAGTGGTTTCGCGTGCAATATGTTCCTTGAAGTATTTTTCTCTTTATTGGCAATTGTACCGCTTCTTCCCCTCTTCCGTCACCCATCGTGGTATTTCCCTATTGGCGGCGCTGGCGCGTGGAACTGCAGTCTTGCTGGGACTGCTGCTCCCAGTCTTAATCTTTTCTCCCGGCGCCTGATGGTGATGCGCCCTTTCCTTGTCTGCACGCTAGACATTGTTTACATCAAGAAAACGGTGATATGCTTGTTAGTTGATTATAATTTAGCTTTTGACTAAGGTTGGGTTTTGGCTCGAACTCATCACCCCACACTTAATCTCTAGCTCACATTATGCATAACAGCAAGAACATATTTATTCTATATTTTAAAAGATACAAATCTAGAACAACTAAGAAACACAAGAAACAAAAAACAAACAAAAGTAAGCCTCGTACCTTCTTAAAATTCGACGGCATAACCTCTGTGTGCACTACTCGGACTTCGTATAGCTAATTCCAACATACTATCGATACTCATTTCATTACATGGCATTCAGCTAAAGAACACAAGAAAAATAAAAATACTCCACAACTCAACTAAGCAATTCCCTAATTTTTGTGTAATTCGATGAGTTTTGAGTTTCACCCAATTTGCACCCCGAGTGCATCGTTAATTAAGCATACGATAAGCCATACACAATACAATTCACCCAACATACCACAACCCACAATTTTTTTCAACAATTCCTCTTCTCAATTCAATTTTCAACTTCACAATCCAACCTACCCACAATCTAGCACAGAATTCATTTAAGTACGCAATTACTTGAGTTCATGTGATCACAACGACCTACGAACAATAATAATCAACAACCCAAATGTATTTTAGCTCAATTTATTGATATGGGTATGGATTCTTCCCAAACATCACTAAAAATCAAAATTTTAGCTAAAGATTGAAATTGAGTTCAAACGTACCTTTGGATTCGAGTAAGACGAAGAAAAGTTGCGAATTTTTACTCTTTAAGCCGTGACACGTTGAGGGGAGGGGATTTTGGGGTTTTGTCGCGGAGGGTGTGAGGAAATGGGAAAAATGGGGGTTTTGGGGTTTAAAGAGTGGAAAATCACGCAGGTCGCCCGGTGACCCGGTGTGACCCGCGATTAACACGTCAGCGTGTCACGGAGGGGTAGCCGGGCACATGCCCTCCGTGACACGGAGCCATCAGGCGAGCTCTGCGGAATTTTAAAATTCCAGATTTGCCTTCAACGTGTCCACGGAGGGTAACGCGGAGGCCGTCCTTCGTGACACGGAGCCACGCTCCGGGCTCACTGTTTGCCACTTTAAAAATAAATTTTCTCTACCTCGTTTTCCCTTTTGCATTCCTTTGCATTTTTTTCTCAGTTCAACTGTACAACATCTTATCACATGAAATCGATTTAAATTTCCAAGTTGGAGAAACAGCTTGATATTTCTATTTTTCTATTTACACTCCTATTCTAAAAAAATATAAAATACAAAATGAAAATCTTTTTCTTCTTTTTTCTTTTCGTATGTACGGTTTGCAATTACATTTCCTGAGGTTGCCTCTGCGTGCGGCGCTGGTTTTACCGTCTCGGCTCGACGTCATTTGAGCTCATTCTGCCCCTAGGGTGACGGACGTTTGCTCACAACGTCCCCACCCCAATAAAGCTTACCTCTATCGGGTGGCTCTCCCTTGATTCTCGTTGTTCAAAGCCTTGAACACCACTCGGTGCTCAAGCACGTTGATCACGCGAGTTCTTCGTACAGTAGGAATTTGGTGGCCTTGCATCAGAAACACCTCCACCTTGTGTATTGCTCAGCATCGTTGGCCTTACTGCGGCTACATCTATAAAGAGCTTTCCGGTCGCCAAGAAGGTCGTCCCAAAATAAATGGGACTTCCAGTCGGCTCAAAGTCGACACAACAAAATCACGGGAAGATTAGGGAGTCGACACTGCTTACGTCCTCCACAATACCGTCTGGCCTTGCTAAAAGACGTCGCAGGCGCAAAACCAACTGTTGTAGGTCTAGGGCTTCCTGGGCCTAGCTATGAATGCAGAAGTTAGCATCAAGTTAATGCTCGCTCCCCAAATCACACCAAACATGAGCTCGGATACTTTGCCCGGTGTCAAGCTGAATTGTCGAACCCACAGGGACCTTTGAGCTTCGTGGGCAACTTCGGTTTTGTATCAGGAAGTGCATTCCTCTGTAAGGGCCACCGTGGCATATTCGGTAAGCCTGCTTTTGTTGGCCACGATGTCCTTAATGTACTTTGCATATTTTAGCTACTCACACATAAAAACATCAACAAGAGGTAAGTTAATGTGCTTTTTGTTTGAGCTGCTCCATAGAACTTCTTGAAGCACGCCTCCTCCTTGTGCTTCCTTAATCGTTGAGGAATGGGAGTTGGAGAGTCTATCACAGTTCAGCATCCTTGTGTTTCCCCCTCTCATCATTCTGCTCCCTCTCTCTTCTCCTGCTCCCGGCTTGTTGGTGGTCTTTCGGGTTCCACCTCCTTCAGCGCAAGCCACTCACCGTGGTCAGCGGTAACCTGCTTGGGATTGGGATCCTGTGTCACTGGGAGTCCTCCTCTAGGCCTGGTGTTCCTGGGCTCCAGCAAATTGCCCAAATTGATACTCCGGTGCCTTGGTAGCGGTGAATATTTTTAACATCGGCTGCCAATTTGACATGGTGACTTTGCAATTGAGCTTGGTGGCTATCAGTACAACATCTCTCAGCAGGGTGATGGTGGTGGAGGAGGGGCATTGTTATTTCTGTATTGAACTTGATAGTTCTGTGGCCCTCCTTGATTCCGCTGCATCTGACTCGAACTACGCCGCGTGGTTGTTGCTACCCAAGAGAAGTCGGGTGATTCCTCTGGTTGGAATTGTAGCTATTCCCCTGCTATTGGTGGTTGCTTCTTTGTGCATTCCCGACAAAGTTGCAAGTCTGGATTTGCTCCACAACACTGGTAGTGTTCATTGCTCCCGCACACTTCACACCAAATACTGTGCCTTTGCATTAGCCAGGGCTTGAGATTGGCTCAAGTTCATATTGCCAGTGGGTGTTCAATTGATTACGCAAGCGGCTATACGTACGGCGATAGGCGTAAGCTCATCACTTCCAAGACTCCAGTACGCTTTCCTTGCTCCTCCTTGAAGAGTCCGCATTCCACTCCCGGATTTCCCTGCGAAATACGATTAAGCAAAGAATACGAGTTCTTCATAAGTCTTTTCTAAGCTTGCCCCCGAAATTTCATAGAATCAAACAAAATTTTAGTGTGGGGTTCCAAACCCTCTATAAAAGTGTACTGACACATCGTTGACTGATAGTGATGAGGGCGGTCCCTCAACAACAGTTTAAATCTCCCAAGCGATCTGATTCTCTCCTTCCTTTGTTTAAAACAGTTGACTAGCCTTGGCACGACTAGGAGGAAGATCGGATCAAAGAACTTCTTGCCAAGATCATCCCATGAGGTATTAGAGTTTGGTGGCTCAGCTCAGCCACCTCTTGGCATCTCCAAAAAGTGAAAATGGGAAAAGTGTAGCGGGACCTGTCTGTTCAAACACTCCAGTAGGATGTAAGTGTCACTTATCTCGAAAATTACGAAGATGGTATTGTGGGTCCTCGTGAGGGGAGACACATGTAAGCGCCGCTTGTGTCGGCAAGCTGCACCATATTTTTGTTTCAGCTCGAACCTCCTCTGGCTCAGGTTTGCGAATGCTAGAAGTAACATTGCGAGCTTGTGGGATTGCCACATGTCGCGAACTTCGGCACGGCTTGGCCCAATTCCTCGGGCACCAGCAGCACTTGCAGCATATTGAGTGGATTACGTAGTTTGCTCCATGATAGTTTGTAAACATGTGCCAACTCCTCTCCTCGAGCTTCTCTCAGTGTGTTGAGTATCGTTCAGCTCTAGGATGGATCCACCAAACCTTTGTCTCTTGCCGGTGTTCAACAGAATTCATTTTTGCACCCAAAATACGAGGCTAGACCAAATTATCCAACACAAAAATATTGAAATAGCAAACTAACACTTAAATCCAAAGTAAAAATGAAAATTTCATAATTGCCTAGTCCCGGCAACGGCGCCAAAAGCGATGGGCCCGCAAGTGTACGGGTCGTACAAATGTCAGGTGGCTCTTTTGAAGAGCGGGATTGTCGAACCCACGAAATAGGAATACGGGGTGAACCCTTTCAGATGTTAATTTACTACAACTATAACAGTGAAGACAACTGAGTAAAGAAAAATTGTTTGTTTTTAAGAATATAATTTTTATACTAAACTATGCTAATTATACAGTGAGTCTTAACTATGGATAAGGCATGCTGAGGTTACGAAGAACATGTGAAGAAACGAACTATCAATTTACGTGGTTTATCTTTTCCTCGGTTGCTAGTGAACTACGCCTATGGATTAAAACTCTCGTATATAACCCAACTTAGGAGCATAATCCTTCCACCTACATTTTCGTGATAAGAAGGAATTCAAGTTCTAGCTATACGAAACCGGTTCCACACATGACTAATACCACTTTCGGGTATATTTCTATCCAGAAGGTAAATCAATTCCCAATTTTCCCAAACAAAGAACAGATCATATCCTATTAATTCACAGCACCAATTTCTTGCCCTCTCGGGTGAAACCGGACTTTTTGGATTTACACTAACATTGGCCAGACATTAATGTAGTAGGAACAAGAGTAAATAGAACAACCATGGAAGAAAGAAAATAAACCGACAATCCAATAGCACATTTCAACTGAAGTTCATAACCTCGGCCAAAGAAGGAGGAGAATTAGCCACTCATTTGTGGATTAAACATCATTAAACAGTGTTAATCATACAAGCAATTGAAAGGAACAAGAAAGAGATGAAGAGAAAAACCTAAAATTTCATCCTCAAAGTACACTTTTTGTTTCACTTCTTGCTCCACCAAGTCGGAATAATTAAAAATGCCCTAAGTGTTCTATTTATATCTAGGGATAAATTTTCCCGGAATAACGGAGAGCAAGCGTGTCACGGCGTGCATCGCGGAGCACTGCCTCGTGACACGGTGCAAACTCGCAGAAGCCCTCTGGAAATTGTCCGCCCGGGTAATTGCTACCAACGTGGCACGGCGTGCATCGCGGAGCCTCGCCAACGTGCCCTGGTGCAATCGCGGACCCTCTCACGGAAATGCACCATCTGAATAATTCCTCCCAACGTTGCACGGCACGATCGCGGACCCTCCTTGGAATTTATTTGGATTTTCCATCCCGAGGCAGAATGCAACCGCGATGGCAGCGTGTCACTGCTCCATAGCGGAGCCCTTGTAATCCTTGTTTCACCAACCGGCTTCCTTGCTCATTCAGGAGTTTATCTTTGATTTCTTCCAATATGTCATTTTTCTTCATTAAGCATGTTTTTCCTACAAAACAACGCTAATCATGTTGGTTAGTATAAAATCACACTTCCGCATAATTTACATGAGAATGTACACATTATTAGACAAACAAGACAAAGTTATACATTTGAGTATCGAGTTGGCATAAATATGCCCACTTATCAAGCTATCGCGACCAATGGCTAGGAAGTTCAAACACTCACAAATAGTTTGGTAGGTCTATCTCTACCTGACAAAACTAGTGGAATATTAGCTAGTGTGGAGGCTCAATCATCCTTGTTGAAGGAAATCAAAGTAAGGCGGTGTCACGCCCAGAGTCTACACCCTTGACGGGACATAGTACTGAAGACACAAGTGACCCCAAGTCAACCCATGGTCTATCATACCTTCGGTATTACAGGTAAAACAAATATAGCAGAAGTTTGGAAATAATAGCATAAAGCATTTATGAAAATAAAACTAAAAACATAAAGATAAAAATGCGAAGTACGAAATTAATTACGTATCTTAAAGCCCTCTAGCCCAGTTGTTAGGATAAGCCCCAGCTAACTCTATGTCTAGCTAAAAATAATGAACTAACTTAAAGAAATGAAATAAGGCCCTCGAATGATGAGGAAAGACTTCAATGGCGTGGTGGAGGATCGAGATCACGGCGACTAACGGTGCTGATGCGAGGAACCTGTAAGCTGTATCATGAAACGATACATCATAAAAGTATGCATCAGTACTTTGAATGTACTGAATAAGTCAGACAAGACACAGTTGAATATAAATAAATAAACTGAAATGACATGCAATGAACAACTAATATACTACACTAAACCACTAAAGTAAAAGCTGAAATGGTTAAGATGACCTGTCTAATGGTAATGGACATGCCTTAGGCGATATAACGGGAACTAAACTGAGTTGCTTATTAAAACTGGTTTGGACTAACTAGTGGGAGAGTGTATAACAACATATAACCACGTGATCTAAGATGTGGATTTCGATCTATCGCCCCGCGGATAGGACCCAATATACCTTGCCAAGGTATAGAAGTGAATTAAGATGATCACAAGAGTCTGGGGACAATAAGGACAATAAATACTGTAACCTACGCTTTGGCAACATAGTTCTAGGAACCTGGGTGCACTGGAACCCCGACCCCTTGCTAGTCTGCTTCTACTAGAATTCCTAAGCGATAGCTCGAAACTAGGGTCCAAGACTAGTCGAGGGGATATATTACTAAAAGTACCACGAGTCATATTGGACAGATTCTGAAACTGGGTTCTAGCATGGTCAGAGATGTTTATCTAGAAGCGTCGTAACCGTCTAAGAGAACAAACTGTAGCGAATCTAAATTGGGGTCTGAGGTTTGCTTGAGCTATTTATCTAAAATGTAATGGCCAGCCTAATGGACAATAAACTGGATTCTAAATCTGATTCTAATAGCTAGGAGGCACCACTGACACCTCAGGAAAAGATTGAAGTCAAACTGATCATTTGAAAATTTTTGTATAGTTCTGAAGAGGTTCTACGTTCTAACTAGACAATTACTGTATGTCCTGAGAACTCGACATTCCAACAACACTGGAATCCCATAATATGGCAAAATTTCAAGAATTAAAGAAGTTTCATCCGACAAGCAATGTTTTAGCTTTCTTATTCGTGCCAGGACTAAAGTCATTCTTATCTACGGAGCGTTACTCATCTAAACAATGAGAAGTACCAGAAAATTCCTCCCAAAATCACCTTCCATATAGACGGAATTTAATGCGCATATAGCCTTCCTCTAGAATTTAGGGCTTAAATTCTTTTTCCATTTATCTACTATTTAGGTAAGAATTTATGGAGATCATATCAATAATACGCATGGATATTGTTACTATGCGAAATTAACGAAAAACAACATGTAATTTCTTCGTATTGGGAAACTCAGGGCTAAAATTGATAGAGAAACAATGAGAGGGTTTTGGGGGACACAAAGGGAAGAAAAAATTGCACAATTCCCGTAGAAATTCCCCCAGAGGAGTAAACGTTTTTGAGATGATTGTGAAACCCAAGACCTTGCTCTGAGAGTTCTTGAATGACATTTCGATATTTTATGAGAATGAACGTGGGGAATGAGGGGAAAAACATTCAATCCCTCTAATAGGTCTGAATTTACGTCCACAAGGGAGTAAGTTTAAAGCTTAGGAGAATGGAAGTTACTAAATAGCCCTTAGAAAGTCCGCGGGGAAAAGCTGTCATGTGATCCTAATGGGTTACCCAACGGGTCATGAGTCACTGATCACGACTGCGTGGTGCACTCGTTAGGTACACTGTCTGGAAAAAACACGAGCTACCAAGAGGACCTGACGACCCGTTACTACCACAAACGAGTCGTTAGGTAAATCCTCAAATACCTTTGCCCAATTATTTAAATTCTGACCAGCGCTTTGCTCACGAGTGACCAAATGGGTTGTGGTGCCTGACCCGACTCGTGGCGTCTTCTATTGGTACACGGCCTCTCCTTATAATATCTCAATCCTTCTTCCCAGGACAGCCTAACGGAGTCATTAGGTCTCTCAACAACCCGTTAGGTGAGTCGTTTTTGTGACAATTTCTATGGATTTCTAGATTTTCTTTGTTTCAGTTCTAGATTTTATTCTTTGCTTTCAGTTTTTGGGGCATTATAATATCTCCCCCTTGGGAACATTCGTCCTAGAATGTTGGAAGACACACAGGAAAGCAAAGAATAACAATCAAAAAAATTTTAATACTGTTCATTTAACTCAAGCTAGTCGAATGACTACCTCCGTTCAAAATATATAATGGGCGATTTCACTTTTCATACATACATCGAAGTATAAAAGGAAACTTACACACACGAGCGAGTCAACAACTAAATCAGTCTCTAAGGAAAACTAACATTTTAAGCTGTAACAGATTCGGTAGAGAACAAGTGCGGGTATTTGGCATCATATCTGCTTCGACCTCACACGTAGCTCCCTCGAAACTTTGCTTCGATTTCTCACATAGACCTTGGCCCGAAGATATTTCCTTGTTCCATAACTTACGAACACGGCGGTCAAGGATCTAGTGCCTCCTCATATGGGAAGCTATCTTTTATTCCTACACTGTCAATGGCACATCTGAGGTTGATCCCCATGAACTTCTTAAAGAGTGACACATGGAATACGGGGTGCACAGATTGCTAATTTTGAAGGTAATTCTAGCTCATAGGCTACATTGCGATACGCCTCAAAATTCTATAAGGTCCCGCATATCTCGGAGACTGAGCTTTCCTTTCTTTCCAAAGCTCATCACCTCTTTCATGGGCAAAATTTTAGAGTAAACCCAGTCATCAGCGCAAACTCAACTCTCTCCTTCGTACATCGGCATAAGATTTGATGGCTCTAAGCTATTACTGTGAGGCTAGCCGATGGATATCTACCATTTCTTTTCTTTTCCCACTTCAGCATGAGCTCGCTCCCCAGCAGGAACAATCTACTTAGGGTATCAGCCACCACCTTGGCTTTACCTGGGTGAGACAGCACACTCATGTCATAGTCTTTGATGGTTCCAAACACCTTCTTTGTCGAAGATTTAGGTCCTTCGACTTAGCACATACTTAAGGCTCTTGTGATGCATAAATACATCCCGTGAGCCCATATAAATAATATCTCCCATATTTTTAGTGCAAATACCACCGCTGCCAACTCCAACTCCTTGAGTTGGATAGTTCTTCTCATGAACCTTGAGCTGTCCCAGAGGCGTAGGCTATCACCTTGCCCCGGCTGCATCAAACACAGCCGAGTCCAACTCGGAAGCATCCTGATAGACAACCAACCCATTTATTCCTTCTAGGTAAAAATTAAAGCTAGTGAGTCGAGTCTTTAACTCCCTGACAACTCCTCTCACCACGCATTTCTGACCATTGAAATTTAACTTTCTTCTAAGTTAACTTAGTAAAAGATGCTATAGAGAAACCTTCCTCAAACCATCGATAACCGTAAGCCCGGGAAACTCCTGATTTTTCGTAGGAGAGGTAGGTTTTGACCAATCTTTCACTCTTGCTATCTTGTGAGGATCAACCTGAATTCCATTACCTGAGACGGGAATTCGCACTTGCTGAACTTAGCGAACAAGCGTGGTCTCTAAGTGTACGTAATGCTAACCTTAGGTGATTGGAATGCTCTTATCATTTATGGAGTATACGAATGACATTGATAAATACAATGATAAACATATCCAAATGCTGCTTGAAGACTCTGTTCATCAAATCCATGAAGGCTGCGGGGGCGACATTGTGAAGGACATCATTACAAACTCGTAGTGACTATACCGAGTTAAGATAGCATTTTCGATATATCACACTCTCTCTGACCCTTAGAAGATGATACCTGATCGAAGATCAATTTTGAGAAACAACTAGCTCCTAAAGTTGGTCAAACAGGTCGTCAATTCTAGGTAAGGGATATCGTAGCGAGGCGCGGCTTTGTTGACTAACGGTAATCTATGCATTTTGAGATGCGAGTCTCTTCTTACGAATAGCTGGAGCACCTAGGGAGATAATGGAGTGCGATAAAACCCTTGTCAAGAAAATCCTTTAACTGATCCTTCAACTCCTTAAGCTTGGTTAAGGTCATTCTATAAGGAGGGATGGATATGGGCTGAATATGCAGGAGGAGATCTATTCTAAAGTCTATTTATTTAGAGGGAACTCATGATGATCACGGGAAAAACATTTGGGAACTCACTTGACCCCTTTGTCCCAGTTGGATAGTTGCGGTCTAAAAGTTGGAATCCTTGCTTGAACTAGATGATAAATACATCCCTTGGAGATGAGTTTCTAGGCCTTAGGTAGGAAATAAAACCTGCCCTTGGGCGTTGAGCTGCTGCCCGTCCATTCTAACACTTTGGTTCATTTGGAAGCTGGAACTTGACAACTCTACTTACAGTAGTCAGGCGAGGATAGTAGGAGTTTAATCAATCAATGACAAGGATAAGGTCAAAATCGATCATGTCTAACTCTACGTGATCAGTTGGGATTACTTTAGTAAGGGCGAGACTGGCGGTTTCTATACACCCCGAGGTTGGCTCTAGTGACTCGCCAACTAAGGTAGGCCCGAGAATGGTTCTAAGAGGACCTCTGGACTAATATTGAACTGAGGCTTGCTATGTAAAAGTCACGAATGAAAGGCTGGCTCTATAATGCCACTGGAAGGCCCTAAGAATAGAGTCAAGATGTGAATTTGAAAAGTCTTTGAAGAAAGCGGTAAATATCACGGGGCGGACCATAGAGCATTTCATTAGTATCAAACCACAGTAGTTATGAGATTAATGAATTGGTTAACATGAAATGTTTGATGGAAATTGTTAGGATGGGAGGTATGAAGACTCGTTCTGGGATACAACAGGCCATCTTTTGCAGTCGTGGTTAGGATCGGTCTGGGCGACAAGGTAAATAACGGGAGACTTCGATGACCGTTAGAAAGAAACCATCGTCGTTAGTTGGAGTCATTGTTGGAGGTTGATAATTTCCAGTGTAGGCAATGGGTTGAGACCACGACTCGTTGGATGGAACCACGACTCGTTGGATGGAACCACGAGTCGTGGTGATATTCGTGGTAAGGAAGTCAAGTTTGGAAAAAGTTGACGGTGATCGATCAAAGCGACTTCGTCGTTTGAAATAACGGCATCCTAATGAGCATTGAAAGATCCTGAGATATGATATGGGGAAGTGGACCCAGCAACTCGATACCACAAGTTTTGATTTGGTACAATGACCTGTTGGATTTGATCGTTGGTCCTCGGAGCAGTTCTGGAAATTTAGTAAGGTCATTTTTGACTTTTTCGTGCTTTTAGACCATTTAAACTATGTCGTTTTGGAAATTTTCTGAGTGTGATAAGAGGAGTTAAGTCCATTATGCATGTCCATTCTCATTACAAGAACTTTAGAGATTTTGGGAGATTCAGGTATTCTTCCCCAAGTTCCCATCAACTTCTTTGTGAATTGTTCAAGGAACTAAGTCAATCCATTTCCAAGTACGTATGATTTTAGAATGGGTGAAATTCTTTCCCACCTATGCCCAAATCTCAATTAAAAATCATGAATCCTCCTATTCAAATCTATGGGGTTTTACTCAAATACATTAAATTGTGATTTCTCTTTATGGGTATGATTTAATTGAGTTGTAGTTCTTGAATTATGAATGATGGGTAGGTTTTATTATTATTCTCCTTAAAATCGTGTTTGAATCTTTTAAATCCAAAATGCCCATTTGATGAAAGTTCATTAAAGTAATGATTAACAATGAATATGAAATATTTTGAATTTATTGATGACGGAAAAGCAAAATTACAGTTACCCATATTTATGAGGCATATTTTGAAAGAATTGAATATGATGAAGTATTGGAGCATCTTACATGTTAAAATGATTTATGATTTATGATGTGAATTACATGATTTATCGATTTATGATGTTGGCGATGAGCCTTGATTCTTCGCTAAGCATGTTTTAAAGGGATCAATGATGATAAATGTTATATTACCTTAATGAATCTTAATGCATTATTTTATTAAGTCTATGTACGAACCTATAGGCATATTTTTGGGAGTCTTGTCTAGCACCGAGCAGCCCGGCGTTCAAAGGACTACGTCGGTGTCTAAAAATCATGTGACACCATTGATTTGTAAATGATATGATTTATTGATAATGATCCCCTCGATGAAAAGGGCCTTGATTCTTCGCTAAGCATGTTTTAAAGGGGATCAATGATGATAAATGTTATATTTTAGCCAATGAATCTTAATGCATTATTTTATTGATCTATGTACGAACCTATAGGCATATTTTTGGGAGTCTTGTCTAGCACCGAGCAGCCCGGCGTTCAAAGGACTACGTCGGTGTCTAAAAATCATGTGACACCATTGATTTGTAAATGATATGATTTATTGATAATGATCCCCTCAAATGTGATATCACGCCTTATGCACGACCCTCACCTGGAAAGCCAGGGTCGGTTCTGCCCACTATAGCGAGACAGTGGGGCATCATGAAAGGCTCTACCATGATGGTGTCGATTATGACGAGTCCTCCCATTCTTCCGCATGTCTTATTCATTGTTATATATATGTTATTGGCTCAAGTTATGTTTTGACAATGTTTACTCGCGATTATGATTATGAACGCTTTACGAATGATTTGAAAGCCTTGAGCCTTATGTTTTCTATAGAATTTATGATATATGTATGATGTCCTTCTCCTACATTTACTTATGAGTCTTAATTTACTTTTAAATGCCCATTTTACTTACCTTTCATACTTAGTACATTCCACGTACTGACCATATACTTTCTATGTTGTATCGTTTCATGATACAGGGTCTAGATCTCAAGCTCATCCTCATCCTTTGTCCATCTCAGCTTACGTTCTCAATTTATTGGTGAGTCCTCATGTTTTGAGGGATGTTTGATAGACGTTTTTGTTATCTTATGTTTCGGTATTGTTCGGGTTAGTTGGGGATGTTGTCACATCAACCCATCGTATGTTGTAGAGGCTTTCAGGCCATGTGTAATATTGAGTCTATATGTACATCCAGTATTTACTAATGTTATGCTATGATTACGTTCCACTATATTTTTATGATTATCATTCTTCTTATTTGAATGGGATTAGTTTTATGCATGAGCCATGGGTCGACATGGGGTCCCTCGGGGTCCCTTGTCCCATGTCTACGATCCGGGTGTATGTTCGGGTCGTGACAAACTTTGTATTAGAGCAATAGGTTTGAAGTGTCCTAGGGTGTCTGTAAGGCGCGTTAAGTAGATTTTTTTTCATGGGTGTGAAGCGCGCCACACTTATAACGAAGAGTCTACTAGACGTTTAGGAAATGTTCCCTTCTTTCATGTTCTATGTCGTGTGATGAAAAAACCACTCTATCCTTCTAACTCGTGCGATTCGCGATTGTAGATTTATGGCTCCTAGAAGAATGAACGGAAGGAGGAATGGAAATGATGAAGGCCACGGAGATGGCAATGACCATGGACATCAGCAAGCTCCACTTGTTCAGGAGCCCCAAGCTCTTGAGCTAGCTGCCCACGCTGAGTTTCGGGCAGCTATTCAGATGTTGGTGCAGGCCTTGACCGCTCAGGTCAACCAGCAGGTTGTTGGTGCAGGTACCACAGAATTGCAATGTAGCGGCGACTCAGATTAGAGACTTTTTGAGGATGAACTCTCCTGAGTTCACAGGATCATAGGTGGATGAGGATCCGCACGAGTTTATTGAAGGGATCTTGAAGGTCACTCAGGTTATGGGGATGACAAATGGGGAGTGTGTTGACTTGGCCTCTTATCAGCTAAAAAAGGTCGCTCATATTTGGTACAAGCAATGGAAGGACAGCAAGACAGCGGGAGCGGGCCCTATCAACTGGGATGAGTTCCACATGGACTTTCTTGACAGGTTCTTCCCTCGGGAGATGAGGGAGTTGAAAGCAGCTGAGTTTGTGAAACTCAAGCAGGGAAAGATGATAATGCTGGAGTATTCGCTTGAGTTCACCCTTTTGTCAAAATACGCCACAGAGTTGGTGATGGATCAGAGGGCGCGGGTGAGCCGATTTGTTCATGGCGTGGCTGGTTATTTAGAAAAGGATTGCTGGACTGCTATGCTCCACCAGGATATGGACTTTCCTTGCATAGTGTTGTATGCCCAGCAGATGGAGGCGGCTCATGGGAGGGAGAGGGAGGCAAAGAGGGCTTAGACAGATAGTCGTGGGTTTTCACATTAGAGGTTCGGTGGGGGCTACCGTCCACAGTTTCAGTAGAGGTCACTAGCCCCAGCACCATCATCAGCTAGTGTTCCATCCAGGCTTAGGGGTGATCAAGGGAGCAGGGCTTTAGGGTCAAGGTATCAGAGGTGCACCCAGTTAGAGTATACCTCTCCAGCCTGCGGGAAGTGCAGAAAGAGTCACATCGGGGAGTGCCTGCTCGGCTCAGATGTCTGCTATGGGTGCGATAGATCTTGGCAAATGCATCGAGCGTGCCGATATGCTAGACAAGGTGATGATAGGGGTCATGCACAGACCACCAGGACAACAGCAGCTCCATCCCGTTCTGCTCCATAGGGAGCATCGAATTGTGGAGGTGGCGGACAGCGCCAAAATCGATTCTATGCCCTTGCCTCGCGCTATGAGCAGGAGACTTTGTCAGATGGAGTCACTGGTATGTTACGTGTCTTCCATATTGATGTTTATGCCTTGCTAGAACCGGGAGTTACCTTGACTTTCGTGACTCCTTACATTGCTAGTAGCCTTGGAGTTAGTCCCGAGACCATGTCAGAGCCGTTTTTAGTTTCATCCCCTATTGGTGATTTGACCATAGCTAGACGGGTGTATATAGAATGCCTAGTCACTGTGTTGCATAAGGTTACCTCCGCAGACCTTGTAGAGTTAGCCATGACTTACTTTGACATTATTCTTGGCATGGATTGGTTGTTTGCGTGTTATGCTTCTATTAATTGTAGGACCCATATGGTGGAATTTTATTTTTTCGGTGAGTTAGTGTTAGAGTGGAAGGGTAGTTCGATGGTACTAGTAGGTCGGTTCATTTCCTATATTAAGTACAGAAAGATGATCTCTAGAGGATGCATGTACCACCTAGTTAGGGTTAAGGATGTGGAGTCCAAGACCCCGACTATTCAGTCAGTTCCGGTGGTGTGCGAATATCCGAAGGTGTTTCCTGATGATTTGTCGGGTGTTCCTCTGGAGAGGGAAATAGATTTTGGTATTGATCTATTTCCAGATACGCATCCTATTTCTATCACTCCTTACAAGATGGCTTCAGCCGAGTTAAAGGAGTTAAAGGATCAGTTAAAGGATCTGTTGGATAAGGGCTTCATTAGATCGAGCAAGTCTCCATGGGGTGCACCGATTATATTTGTTCAAAAGAAGGCCGGTTCCCTTAGGATGTGTACTGATTATCGACAACTTAATAAGGTTACCATCAAGAACAGGTACCCCTTTCCCAATATTGATGATTTATTTGATCAGCTTCAGGGTGCCAGGTGTTTCTCGAAGATAGATCTCAGGTCTGGATATCACCAGCTCAAAGTTTGGGTATTGAAAAACTCTATTCATTGGTTATGTCTTTTGGACTAACCAATTCTCCTGTAGCTTTTATGGACCTGATGAATAGGGTATTCAAGGCATATTTGGACATGTTCGTGATTGTGTTCATTGATGACACCCTTATATACTTGCGGAGCGAGGAAGAGCATGCCGCTGACCTAAGGATAGTACTTCAGACCCTCAATGATCGTCAGTTATATGCAAAGTTTAGAAAGTGTGAATTTTCAGGAAATAAAAGCGTTGAAGAATTTTCCTAGACCGGTGAATCCTTCAGAAATTCGGAGTTTCTTGGGCCTAGTAGGCTACTACCAGAGATTCGTAGAGGGTTTCTCATCTATTGTGGAACCTTTGACTAAGTTGACTCAGAAAAAGATTAAGTTCCAATGGTCAGATGCTTGTGAGAAAAGCTTCCAAGAGTTAAAGACCCGACTCACTTTAACACCAGTGTTGACCTTACCCGAGGGTACTAATGGCTTTGTAGTGTATTGTGATGCTTCGAGAGTCGGGCTAGGATGTGTGTTGATGCAGAGTGGGAAGGTAATAGCATATGCCTCAACATAGCTGAAAGTTCATGAAAAGAATTATCCGACCCACAATCTTGAGTTGGCTGCGGTGTTGTTTGTATTGAAGATATGGCGGCATTACTTGTATAGGGTTGACGTGGATGTATCTATGGATCACAAGAGCTTGCAATATGTGTTCACACAGAAAGATCTAAATCTTCGGCAAAGGAGGTGGTTGGAGTTACTAAAGGACTACGACATGAGTGTCCTTTACCACCCAGGAAAGGCTAATGTGGTTGCGGATGCGCTTAGTAGACTCTCTATGGAGAATGTGTCCCACGTGGATGAGGGAAGGAAGGAATTGGTGAAGGATGTACACCGACTTGCAAGATTGGGAGTTATATTGCTCGACTCGACCGATGGTGTTGTTGTTGTACATAACGGGTCAGAATCATCCTTGGTGGTTGATGTTAAATCCAGGCAAGATGAGGACCTAATTTTGAGGAAGTTGAAGGAGGCGGTGTAGAATCAAAAGGTGGAGGTTTTCTCCCAAGGGGGAGATGGTGTGATACGATACCAGGGTCGTTTCTGTGTCCCAGATGTTTATGATTTGAGAGTTCAGATATTGCATGAGGCACATGGTACCAGAATTCTATTCATCCAGGATCCACAAAGATGTATCAGGAATTGCGATAAATCTATTGGTGGGTTGGTATGAAGAAAGATATTGTAGAGTTCGTAGAAAAATGTCTAAATTGCCAGCAAGTGAAAGTCGAGCATCAAAGGCAGGGAGGCGTACTTCAGGATATCAGCATCCCCACTTGGAAGTGGGAAGAAATTAATATGGATTTCATTACAGGTTTACCCCGTACTCGCTGATAATACGACTCCATTTGGGTGGTGGTCGACAGGTTAACCAAGGCTGCACACTTCCTACCAGTCAAGAACAAGGATTCAGCGGATGATTATGCTAAGTTGTATATTCGGGAGTTGGTTCGACTTCATGGAGTGCCCTTGTCTAATATTTCAAATTGAGGTACCCAGTTTACCTCTCAATTCTGCCATTCTTTTCAAAAATTACTTGGGACACAGGTTAAGCTCGGTTAAACAGCCTTCAATCCGCAAACAGAATTCCAGGAAGATTGAACCATTCTGACCCTTGAGAATATGTTGAGGGCGTGTGTTACGGGTTTTAAAGGTAGTCAGGATGATCGTTTGACCTTAATCGAGTTCTCCTATAATAACAGTTATCACTCCAATATCCAGATGGCACTATTCGAGGCTCTTCATGGGCGAAGGTGTAGATCTCCCATCGGATGGTTTGAGTTGGCGAGGAAGCTATGATAGGACCATATTCGATTCACGAGGCGATGGTGAAGGTTCATTTGATAAGGGACTGGTTAAAAACTGCTTAGAGTCGTCAGAAATCGTATGCTGATGTGAAGAGAAGGGATCTGAGTTTAATGTGGACGACTGGGTATTTCTAAAGGTATCTCCCATGAAGGGAGTCATGCGGTTCAGAAAGAAAGGAAAACTCAGTCCCCGCTACGTTGGTCCCTACCGGGTTTTGAGGAGAGTTGGTAAGGTGGCGTATGAGTTGGACTTGTCATCAGAGTTATCTTCGGTTCATCCTGTCTTCCATGTGTCGCTTTTGAAAAAGTGCTTGGATGACCCAGCTTTAGTAGTCCCGGTAGACAACATTTGTGTAAAGGATAGCCTCAGCTATGAAGAAATTTCGGTGAAAATCTTAGATCGTCAAGTCCATAATCTAAGGAACAAAGAAGTAGCTTCAGTTAAAGTATTATGGAGGAATCAGCATGTTGAGGGAGCTACGTGGGAAGACGAAGCAGATATCATGGCTAGATATCCACAATTGTTCTCTACCGGCTGAGTTCCGACTTAAGGTACCAGTTCTACCCTATGATCCCATTTAGTTTTCATGTTTAGTTCATGTGTGAAAGTTACTTTTATGTGTATGAATGCATATGTGAAGCATGAGATCACCTCAGCTATATGGTTTGATTCGGAGGTAGTCATTCCGTGAAAATTTCTAATCAGTATATAGCTATGATAAATCGGTGGAAGTTGTTACGATGGGAGGTATGATGACCCGTTGTGGGATACAACGGGCCATCCTTTGCAGTCGTGGTTAAGATCGGTCTGGGCGACAGGGTAAGCAATGGGTGACTCAACGACATGTTAGAAGAAACCACCGACTGTTGGTTGAGGTCATTGTTGGAGGTTGATAATCTCCAGTCTAGGCAACGGGTTGAGACCAAGACTCGTTGGAAAGAACCACGAGTTGTGGGGAGGCTCGTGGTAAGGAAGTCAAGTTTGGCAAAGAAGTTGACGACGGTCGATCAAACGACTCATCGTTTGAAGTAATGACTCGTCCTGAAGAGCCATTTGAAGGATCTGAGATATGATATGGGGCAGTGGACCAAATGACTCGATACCACAAGTCGCGGTTTGGTACAACGACCCATTGGATCGGTTGTTGGTCCGCCCGGAGCAGTTTTAAGGGAAATTTTATTGAGGGAATTTTCAACTTTTTCGTGCTTTTAGACCCTAAACTCTGTTGCTTTGGATATTTTCTGAGTGTGATAAGAGGAGTTAAGTCCTTTATGCATGCCCATTCTCATGCAAGAACTTTAGAGAGATTTTGGGAGATTCAAGTTCTTCTTCCCCAAGTTCCCATCAACTTCTTTGTCGGTGTTCAAGGAACTTTGAGTTAATTCATTTCCAGGTATGTAGAGTTTTAGAATGGGTGAAATTCTTTCCCACCCATGCCCAAATCTCAATTAAAAATCATGAATCCTCCTATTAAAATATATGGGGTTTTACTCAAATTCATGAAATTGTGATTTCTCTTTATGGGTGTGATTTAGTTGAGTTGTAATTCTTGAATTATGAATGATGGGTAGGTTTTATTATTATTCTCCACAAAAACATGTTTCAAGCTTTTAAATCCATAATGCCCATTTGATGAAAGTTAATGAAAGTTATGATTTACAATTAATATGCAATATTTTGAATTTATTGATGACGGAAAAGCAAGAATTCAAGTTTCCCATGTTTATGGGCATATTTTGAAAGAATTGAATATGATGAAGTATTGGGCAATGCCCAAATGTTAAAGAATGATTTATGATTTATGAAGTGAATTACATGATTTATCGATTTATGATGTTTGCTGATGAAAAGGGCCTTGATTCTTGGCTAAGCATGTTTTAAAGGGGATCAATGATGATAAATGTTATATTTTAGCCAATGAAATGCATGATGTTATTGATTTATGTACGAGCCTATATGCATATTTTTTGGAGTTGTGTCTAGTACCAAGCAGCCCGGCATTCAAAGGACTACGCCTGTGTCTTATAACCAAGTGCCACCATGGGTTNTTATAACCAAGTGCCACCATGGGTTTGTAAATGATATGATGTATTGAAAATGATCCTCTCAAATGTGATATCACGCCTTATGCACGACACTCGCCTGGTAAGCCAGGGTCGGCTCTGCCCACTTGAGCGAGAACATGGGGCATCATGAAAGGCTTTACCATGATGGTGTCGATTATTACGAGTCCTCCCATTGTTCCGCATATCTTATGCATTGTTATATGTATGTTATTGGCTCAAGTTATGTTTTGACAATGTTTACTCACGATTATGATTATGAACGCTTTACGAATGATTTGAAATCCTTGAGCCTTATGAGTCTTAATTTACTTTTAAATGTCGATTTTACTTATGTTGCATACTCAGTACATTCCACGAACTGGCCGCATACTTTCTATGTTGTATCATTTCATGATATAGGTTCCGAATATCAGGCTCATCCTCATCCTTAGTCCATCTCAGCTTACGTTCTCAGTTTATTGGTGAATCCTCATGTTTTAAGGGTTGTTTGACAGACTTTTATGTTATCTTACGTTTCAGTATTGTTTGGGTTAGTTGGGGATGTTGTCCCATCAATCCCATCGTTTGTTGTAGAGGCTTTTAAACCATGTGTAGTATTCAACCTATATGTACGTCCAGTATTTGCTAATGTTATGCTATGATTACGTTTCGCTATGATTTTATGATTATCATTCCGCTTGTTTGAATGAGATTTTTTGAACGCATGAGCCATCGGCCGACTTGGGGTCCCTCAAGGTACCTTGTCCTGTGTCTACGATCCAGGTGTACATTCGGGTCGTGACAGGCTCCTGGATCTAGGAGGGCATACACGTCTAGATAAAAGAGAGGTAACATACCCGTGAGTACGTTAGGTGAGCTCTCCCAATCCTGATGGGAAGACAGAGCATAAAAATGATTTTGGCACTGACCACCATCAATACCTGAAGTGTTGGCCTGCTGAGCTAGTCGGCCTGTTGGAGCTGCTGAGGTAGTTGATTGTGATCTTCCCCGTCCTGTCGACAGAAATTCCTTAAGTCGTTGCCCAAGCTGTCCATAACCAAAACAACCCTCTTTTCCTTGAAGGCACTCTCTAGGTGATTCTTGCCGCACTTGGGGCAAACTAGAGACCTGTTCCCAGCATTGAAGCTTTGAGATTGAGAGCCAGATGTTCCACCCCCCTGGTCCTGATGGGACCAAAAGGTAGGGGAGCTGGTTGAGCTGGGTGTTGAGGTTCTCTACTGTTGTTGTTGTTGCAGCTGTTGGCGGCTGCTACCGCTAGACCTCTGGTGGTCCTAATTTGGCTAGCCCGTCCTTGCCCATTTGTTCTTTCGCTCCATATCCTTCAGTTTTTCTGCCTCAATTTGCTGAACATAGACAATCAAGCTGGAGAGGTCCATATCTTTAATCAACATCGTTGTCTTGAACTCCTTGAGGACCAGATTCGACACACCATTCACAAATTTCAGTATTGGAGCCCTTGACTCGGCTACCATCTCTGGAGCGTATTTAGATTGTCAGGTAAACTCCAGTGCATACTCCTCCACGGTTAAGTTGCCCTGTCTCAAGTTCATAAACTCCCCTTCTTTGCCTCCCTCATCTCCCAAGGGAAAAATCTGTCCAGGAAAGCTGTGTGGAACTCCTCCCACTCTACTGGTCTTTCTCCCACTGGCCACCCCTCTTTCCATTGTTCATACCAGACCTGAGCTACCCCTTTTAGCTGGTAGGCAGCCAGATCAGCACTCTCCGAGGAGATGACACCCATAATGCGCGTAATATTCTTGATCTCATCCACGAACTCTTGGGGATCCTCCCCTACTTTGAATCCCTTAAAATATGGAGGGTTCATATGGGTAAAGTCTCGCACCCTCGCAGATGATGCAGACCCGTTGGTGTTCATCAGCACCACCTACTGGTTCACCTGATTGGTGGTTGTTTGGGGCAGCAGTTGAATGGCCACCATGAATTTGGCGGTAGATATTGAATCATCTTGAGGAGCTTTCAAGGCTGGTGGGGCAGGTCTATTGGCGTTACCAGCCCTTCTTCCATTACTGCATCTGGGAGGCATGATTCACTGAAACGAAACAGAGCACGAGTTAGAAGGACGTTTCTAGAATTTAACTTTAATGCACGATAATGAGTATGAATAAAAGAGAGTTTTCCTAATAACATCTCATCGCCTCCTCATCATAAGTGGGGCGTGCTTCACACCCATGAAAAGGACTCTACTCGATGCGGCTTTCAGACATTCTAAGGATACTCTAAACCTAGTGCTCTAATACCAAGTTTCTCATGCCCCGAGTCTACACCCTAGACGGGACACGGTACTTGAAGACACAAGTGACCCCAAGTCAACCCCTGGTCTATCATACACTGGTATTCTAAATAAAACAAATATAGAGGAAGCTTTGAAATAATAGCATAAAAGCATTTACAAAAATAAAACTGAAAACATAAAGTCTAAGAACATCTGAAGTCTGAAATTAATTCTTTGTTTGAAAGCCCTCTAACTGATGAGTTGCTGGGACAAGCCCCCAGCTAACTCAAAGTCTAGCTAAAAATAATGAACTAACTGAAAGAAATTAAATAAGGCCCTCGAATGACTAGGACTCACACTTCAACGGCTGAGGTGGAGGATCTGAACCGCGGCGACTAATGGTGCTGTGTCGGAGAACCTGCAACTGTATCATGAAATGATACAACATAAAAGTATGCATCAGTACTTTGAATGTCCTGAGTAAGTGAGAGAAGACATAGCTGAATATAAAGAACTAAACTGAAATGACATGCAATGACCAACTAATATACTGAACTGAACCACTGAAGTAAACTAAAATGGCCAAGATGACCCTATCTGATGGTCATGGACATGCCCTGAGTCTAAAAGTTCTGAGTCTGGGATACTGTGTTGAACTAAACTAAACTAATTGAACCGGAACTAAACTGAGCTGATTATTCTGAAAATGGTCTGGACTGACTAGTGGGAGAGTTTATAACCAACATATAACCATGTGAGCTAGACATGGAGTCCAATGTATACGCCCCACCGGTAGGACCCAATATACCTTGTCAGGGTATAGAGGCATGAACTGGGTGATCAATAAAGTTTGGGCCAATTACGCTAATAAATATTGTAACCTACGCTAGCAATGTAGTTCAAGGAACCTGGGTGTGCTGGAACACTGGCCCGCTCGGTGCTAAGTCCTGCTCCCACAAGAAAATACCTAAACTGAATTCTATGTTGATAGCTCGAAACTGGGGTCCAAGACATTCATGGATACATAACTGTAAGAACCCTAAGAGTCTTATCGGACTAGATTCTGAAACTGAGTTCTAGACTAGTTAGAGTTGCTTATGTACAAGCATCGTAACTGTCTAAGAACAAACTGTAATCTGAACTGGGGTCCTGAAGCTAGTCAGAGCTATTTATATAAAATTTCATGACCGCCTAATAGACCAATAAACTGGATTCTGAATCTGATTGTAATAATGACACCTCAGGAAAAGACTGAAGTCAAACTGATCAGTTGACAAATTTTGTATAGTTCTGAAGAGGTTCTACGTTCTAACTGGACTGAATTACTATGAAGTGAATAGAGAACTCAACCCATTCCAACAACACGGGAATTCCATAATATGGAAAAATTTCAAGAATTAAAGAAGTCTCATCCGAAAAGCAATGTTATAGCTTTCTTATTCGGTCCAGGACAAAAGTCATTCTTATCAATGGAGCATTTACTCAACATCTAAACAATGAGAAGTACAAGAAAATTCAGCCCCAAATCACACTTCATACACTAGATGGAATTTAATACGCAAATAGCCTTCACTCAAGAATTTAGGGCTTAAATTCACTTTTGCAAAAATATCAACTATTTAGGTAATAACTGATGGAGATCATATAAATAATACGCATGGATATTATTCTATGCGAAATTAACGAGAACAACATGTACTTTCTTCGTATTCAGAAACTCAGGGCTAAAATTGATAGAGAAACAATGAGAGGGTTTTGGGGGACACAAAGGAAGAACAATTCCCTTCCTAAGAATTCCCCTTGAGGAGTAAGCTTGAATTTCTTAGATGATTGTGAAACCCTGGACCTTGCTCTGAGAGTTCTTGAAAGAACTGTCGATATTTTTCTAAGAATGAACGTGGGAATAAGGGGAGAGGCCAATCATTCCCACTAATAGGTCTGAATTTATGTCAAAAATGATGTTGTTTATAGCTTAGGAGAGTAGGAAATTACTAAATAGCCCTTTGAAAGTTGCAAGGAAAAACTATCAAGTGATCCTAACGGGTGACCCAACGGATTGTGGTCACTGATCAAAACTCGTGGTCACACTCGTTAGGTACACTGCCTGGAAAAACATGGAAGGCCACCATGCAGGACCTGACAACTCGTTACTACCACAAATGAGTCATTAGGCAAATCATCAAGTACACTACCCAATTCTTTTAATTCCTAACCCCCGCCTGCTCACGAGTGACCTAACGGGTCGTGGTGCCCGACCACGACTCGTGAGGTCTTCCATTGGGTACACTGCCTCTCCCTTATCATATCTCAATCCTCCTTCCCATGAATGACCTAATGAGTCGTTAGGTCTCTGAACGAACCGTTAGGTGAGTCGTTCTGTGACAATTTCTCTAGATTTCCAAATTTTCTGATTTTATGGGTCGAAGGTATATGAGGACCCATAGGACTTTATTGACGAGGTTTACAAGATCACCCAGATTATAGGTTTCACATCAGCCGAGAGTGCAGATTTGACCGCTTATAAGTTGAAGGGAGTGGCCCAGATATGGTACTGGCAGTGGAAAGAGGGAAGATGGGTTGGTGCAGGTCAAGTGGAGTGGGATGAGTTCATAACAGTGTTTTTGGATAGGTTCTTTCCCTGTGAACTGAGGAAAGAGAAGGTGGAGGAGTTCATCAATCTAAAGCAGAACTCCATGATTGTTCAGTAGAGCCCTGAAATTCACTCAACTATCTGGATATGATCCAAAGATGGTGGATGAACCCAAGGATCGAATAAGCAAGTTCGTATCAGGAGTTTCAAACATGATGATCAAAGAGTGCAGAATCACCATGCTCATCAATGGAATCGCCATTTTCAGGCTTATGATCCATGCCCAGCAAATTGAGGAGGAAAAACTGAAAGAAAAGGAGAGGGAGAGCAAGCGGGCTAGAATGGGACAATTTGACTATTCATAGTAGAGATTGGGCAATGATAATAATTCACAGCACTAGCAGAGATCTTCAACATCCTCATCAGCTAGTGCTTCTTCTCCCAAACCCCATACTAATCGGAAGGGTAGAGCATCAGGCTCTTAGTCTCAAAGTCATGTCTCTAGTAGCAACAATTTTTCAGCATGTTCGAAGTATGATAAGAACCGTCGCAGTGAATTCCATTTAGGAAAGGAGGGTTTCTTGGGGTGTGGCCAGCTGGGTCACAGGTTGAAGAACTACCCGTTAGCCGGACGTGGGAAGACCCAGTCCACTACTTCAACATCTCCAACACCAGCTCAGCAGGGTACTATTTTAGATACAAGTGGTGGTGGTCAGCGTCAGAACCACTTTTATGTTGTATCTTCACGTCAAGACCAGGAGAACTCACCTGACATAATTACTCGTATGTTACCTCTCTTCCATATTGATGTCCATGCTTTGTTAGATCTAGGAGACACCCTTTTTTTTATGAACCCTTACATTGCAATTCAGTTTGATATTAGTCTAGAAATCCTCTCAGAACCCTTTTTTGTCTCTACTTCTGTTAGTGAGTTAGTTATAGCTATTCGGGTATGCAGAAACTTCCCTATCACAGTTTTACAAAAAGTCACCACAATCGATATAATAGAGTTAGATATGGTCAATTTTGACATCATTCTTTGTATTGACTAGCTGCACTCTTGCTATGCCTTAGTCGGCTGCAGAACCAGGGTCGTTAATTTTCAATTTCCTAATGAATCAGTCCTAGAGTGGAAGAGGAGTACTTTAGAGCCTAAGGGTCAGTTTATCTCTTACCTTAAGGCCAAGAAAATGATTTCTATGGGATATATCTATCATCTAGTTTGGGTCAGGGATTCTAGTTCTGAAACCCCAACTCTTCAGTTAGTTCCAGTCATAAATGAGTTTGTAGATATATTTTCTGAAGATCTTCCTAGAGTTCCTCCCGAGCGGGAAATCAACTTTAGAATAGACCTTTTTCCAAATACCCAGCTTATCTCAATTCCTCTGTACAGGATGGCTCCAGCTGAGCTTAAGGAGTTGAAGGAAAAACTAAAAAACCTTTTAGACAAAGGATTCATCATACACAATATATCTCCATGGGATGTTGCAATACCCCGAAAGTACCTAAGATTAGACCCGGGATCAAAAATGGAAGTTGACTGAAAACTAGGAAAAAAAGGTTGCAGGACGGACGACCCAACGAATCACTAGTGCAACTAACGACCTGTTGGATCCAGTTATGGAAAGTGAGTCTGGTGGAAGTGTAAATAACGGGTGATGTAACGACTCATTGCTAGGAATAACGAGATTGTTTGTAACCGTGGTGGGTATTGACCTTCGGCATTAGGGGATATGACGAGTCATCCCATGACCCATTATGAGATTTAACAATCCGTGGTCACAAGTCGTTGTAGGGGAGTATGTAAATTTCCAATGGACCTAACGGAACGCCACGACTCGTTGGATGAAGTAACGAGTCGTGATGAGGCTCGTTGTGAGGAGAAGTTTAGGATCTTCAGGAGGCAAATGACGATCGAACCAACAACCCGTTAGATGAAAGGATGACTCATCGTATTGAGTTGCGGATTGACTATGAGATTAAGGACTTGGTAGTTGAACTTGGGCATAATTTCTTGCTAAATGCTATTTTATAACTTGATTTAGTCATGATTGTCTATTTATACACTTACTTTCTCATGTGATTTTATGTAAATGTGGGTATGCACAAACCAACATGATTAGTCCTTGTTTTGTAGGTGTAAAATGCATTTGAGGGGCTAAATAATGATGGGTTAAGTGAAGGAATGGATTTGGATGCAAATTGCAAAAGTCGGCAAGGAAGCATGCCATGGAAAGGCTAGCCGTTCCAGGCAGCGTGCCACGCAGTGCGTGCGCCTCTCCCAGCACCGTGCCACACCAATGCCAGGCGCGAGGGAAGGCAACAAATCCAGGGCGTTTGTGCGCTAGCATCGTGCCATGCTGGGCAATGCTGCGCGCCCAAGGACGTGTCACGCAGGCCATCGTGCAAGGGTAGTGCCGTGCCACGTTGGTCATCGCGCCATGCCTCGGCCAAGCATCATTCAATGCAAATTCTAGTTAGCCTACGTGTTGCTTCCGTGGCACGGAGGCAAATTGGTGCGTTCAGCTCCGTGCCATGGAGCCATTCCATGACCAGCCAAAATTTGTTTATTCCCTATTTACTATAAATTAAACCCTTAGCTTCTAAAATCATTTTTTCATGAAATATTTTCTGAAAACCATAGAGGAGCGAAGGGAGAAGTGAAGAACTCACCTAGGGTTCACCAATTTTACATTCTCTTTTACCTATTCTTGTAAGTACTCTACTTTAACGATGTTTTTAAGTTATTGTACGAACATGAGTGGCTAAAACCCTTCCTCTAGGGTTGAGGCCACGTGATATGATTGTAATTGCATGAATTCGTTTTGGTTTGAGTTGTTAATTGTTGTTTTGTCTTACATTCTTCATTATTGTTGTTTTTATGCTTGATCACCATGAAAACGAATGCGTTAAGCTTAAGTAAAAGCTTGAAAGAGTAACCCTAGGCAAGAACATAGGAATGTAGGGAGCAAGTTCTTATCTTTAGATATGATGCACGGTTAGGATAGCAAATATACCTAATTTTCCTTGCTTGGTTGCTAACACGGGATGAGAGCAAGACACCGGCTTAGAATTATCACTCCACCACTCGTAGAAGTAGTTGTAAAGCTAAGTTGGGTAAATTGATTAGAGGTATGAAAGTCCCTAATCAAGAGCATAAACCCCGTAAACCACATCTATGTAGTTGAATTGCCCACGAACTAGGTTATCACATCCCCACTCAACGATGCAGTTGTGAGGCATGTTTGTCGTGTTTAGAGGCTCGAGATACCATGAACATCGCATTCTCAACTATGTGAGACAACAATTGGTAAAATCATACTTGAACCATTATAAAATGTAGCATTGCATGATTATTCGGCCTTAGCTCTAGTTTCTTCTTATACTGTTTTGAGATTATTTTGTGACCACCCTGAAATTTAATTATAATTTGCCGAAAACTTCTATAATAAAAACTTGTGAAGGTTAATCTCACACTTGAACTTCATAATTTGTTGAATTGGTCCAGTCCCTGTGGGTTCAACATCCGACTCTTGAAAAGGGCCACTGTATTACTTGTACGACCGTGTATGCTTGCGTGTGCGCAAGAATGCAACAAGTTTTTGGCGCCGTTGCCGGGGACTGGCGAAATTTAGTAAATTTTTCCGTTATTGTGTGATTTTTAATTTCCTTAAGTGTTGATAAACTTTGTCTTAGTCTGATATATTGCAGGTGACAGGTTGTCCTTGCAAAGCTGGCAAGGAATAGAGAGCTAGTGGAACTTTTGCTTGAACCTGAACGTCAACTTCTTTTACGCAGGAGGGAAGCTCGAGAGAAAAAGCTAAAGAGACTTCAGGAGAGGTTACAACAACACCCACCGGCAGGTCAATCAAAGTTGTTACCTGAAATCATGGTAGCCCGACCAGTTCGCGAAGTGGCTATCCCAGTAGCGAAAAATGTGACCTCTAGTATCCGTAAACCGGAACCTGGAGGGAACTTTGAATTGAAATAGAATATGGTGAAGCTGTTACATTCTAGTGGCCAGTTCACTGGGATGACTCATGAGGACCCACAGCAGCACTTACAGAACTTTTTGAGATTAGTGACACGTTCGTTCCCACCGGAGTGTCCACGGATTATGTCTGACTTACCCTCTTCCCATTCTCATTGTTGGGGTAGGCAAAGAGGTGGTTGAAATCTTAGCTACCAAATTCCATAACATATTGGGATGATTTGGCAAAGAAGTTCCTCATCAGATTCTTCCCTTCACGCAAGACTGCCAAACTCAGGAGTGAAATATTAAGCTTCAAGCAGAGGCCGGAGGAGAACTTGTATTTGGCTCAGGAGAGATTCAAGTCGTTATTGAGAGACTGTCCCCATCATCAGCAGTACAATGAAGTGCTAGCCCATACCTTTGTAGAAAGTCTAGATCCACACACAAAAATTTACTAGACTCTGCATCGGGTGGGCAAGCCTTAAGGAAGACTTATGATGAGTTGTACACTTTGTTGAATAGGATTGCTCAGGGAAATCCAGAGTGGCACAGCGAGTCATCGAGAGGGGAAGGAAAGAGAATAACATGGTTGATAGAGATAGATGGTGTTAATGCCTTGGCGGCACAGCTAGCATCATTTCAGCATAAGATGATGACTCAGTTCAATAAACTGAGTATGAACCAACAACAAGGACAAGTAAATGCGATTCAGCAAGCTTCGAGTTGGTGTTAAATCTGAGGCAATAATGGGCACAATGCATAATCATGCGGGGCAAATCATGAATCGGTCAATTTTGTTGGGAATGTTCAAAGGAACAATTAGAATTGTGGAAACAATTAGAACATGAATTGGCAAAGCCACCCGAATTTTTCTTTGGGTGGAAATCAAAGTCAAAGCTACCATCAACCCCAGCAGTAGCAGTATCAGCAGCAGAACAGGCAGAATGGTGGCCAGTTGAGCAGCAACATTGAGGAGACGTTGCAGAAGATTATGGAGACACAAACCCAATTAGTAGAGAATCAAGCGAGGATGGCATCAGACTTGAAAAATCAGCAGTTGGCCACCTGCAATATAGAGAAGCAGATGGGTCAAATAGCAGTTGCTCACCACACTAGACCGCAGGGAGAATTACCTAGTGACACAGACACAAACCCCCGACAAGTCAATGCCATCAGTCTGAGGAGTGGAAAGCAATTGGCTGATGCAACACCAAAAGAGATGAGAAATAAGGTACAACCAGAGTTGGTTAGAAAGGGACCATTCACATAAAATTTGCCTTTTCTTGATGTTTTGTAGGGAATGCCCAAGTATGCTAAATACTTGAAAGATGTGGTGGCCAACAAAGTCAGATTGGTGGATGTTCAAACAGTAGAACTGACTGAGGAGTGCAGCCACAGAGTAATGAGCAAGATACCTAAAAAGCTCAATGACCCAGGGAGTTTTACCCTCCCCATACAAATTGGTAAAGTTGAGGTGATAAGAGCTCTGTGTGATTTAGGGGCAGCAGTTAATCTAATGCCCCGATCTTTGTTTAACACCTTGGGGTTGGGTCAACCAAGACCAACACGATTGATGCTGCAGCGGGCAGACAAGTTGTGTGTGGCACCAGATGGAATAATCGAGGAACTTCTCATCAAAGTGGGTAAGATCATCATACCCGTTGATTTTATTATAGTGGATTTTGAAGTTGATGGTAAGGTACCCCTAATCGTTGGACGACCATTTTTTGCCACTAGAGGAGTGATTATTAATGTAAGACAGGGACCCTGAAAATTAGGGTCGATGATGAAGAAGAACACTTTCGGGTTTACCAAGAGATTAACCCACCGACACATTACAGAGACCTTTGTAAGGTCAGTGTGTTATAAGAGGCTAAGTGTGGAGTGAAAGATTCCACAGGTCCACGACCACAGGAGATGATTACTTTTCAGCCCGAATCTGATGGAGGGCTTCTACTAGAAGAGATGTTGGAGGAAGAGAGGGACAGAGTGGAGGCTGTTTCCTCAAAAAATAGAAAGAGAAGAAGATGGTTCTCGAAAGGGAACACGGGTAGGAGGATGTCCTGAAAAGGATAGTCCACGTCATGCCGCGATATAAAATTAGGCGTTGCTTGAGAGGCAACCCAAGGGTACCACAGGTACAATTTTAATTGTTTTTTTTCATTTGTGTTGATTTTGTTTATTTTCACCTTGTTGTTGTTTTTGGTGGAGAATTAAGCACAGATGGAGGGGAAGTATGAGTACCCTTGGAGGAGGAAGCTAAGAAGCATGAAAGAGGGAAAGTGTGGGGTTGAATACCCACTTGTTCAAAATGAAGAAAAACATGTTGTAAGCTAGGCCTAGAGGCCCCAGAGAGTATAACATAAGTGAACTCGAGATAACTTAACCAATAATAAGGAATAGTAACAACGTGGAATCCTGGTAACCAAACCCTGATAATAACTCTATAATGACGTGAAAATGCAATTAATAAATGCACAAGAAAGAAACTATATTTGTAATGCCAGCGACTAGACAACAATAAATCCATATATAAAATTCGTCCAACCGGTGTAACACACAAGGGTAAAATAAAAATATCTCCAACCAGTGTACAAAATTGAGAGAAAATAAAAATATCTCCAGCCGTAGTACCACAACGGGGTAAAATAAAAATATCTCCAGCCAGTGTACCACACCGGGGTAAAATAAAAATATCTCTAGCCGGTGTATCACACCAGGGTAAAATAAAAATATCTCCAGCCGGTGTACCATACCGAGGTAAAATAAGGATACTCCAGCCGGTGGATCATACCAGGGTAAAATAAAATAAATCGCAATCGCAATCAAAAATAGAGCTAATGGGGCTCGTACAAACTATCTATATACCGACAACCATGAAATATGTCGACTCAGCAACTATAACATGTGTAGGATCTTACCACGACCCCAAATACTATAATTATTCCATACACATATAGGTCTTTCATTTAGCATTTAAATACATACATATGCTGTGAATGAATTCTAGGGAAGTTCCTACGACTAGAGTATCATAAATACTGTGTAGACACACGTTCATAATTTTAAGCATCTACTAGCAATACTAACACGAGGAGTAGAGAGGAATATCTTAACTTAACATTTTCCGTTAACAATGTTAACATTCATTTCGTTCTTATACTCGTTTGACTTTCATACTTTCATATTAAGAATTCTGAGCATACCTCATTTGTTGTCCATCATATAACATCTCAACGTAACTTATGAACAGGAAGACATAACTCGCGTATCTCAAACTTGGAGCTCTTTAACATAAAAATGCTAGGCAACTGTCTAGGGGCTGCTTTAAGATAAATAAAGACTTATAGTCATGGTTTATACAACATCGGAAAGGTTCGTATGAAACTTTGCAATATATGAGGAGCTTAGAAAAGCTTAGCGGCATTATAAACTGTATAGAAACTTCCAAGAATTTTTTTTTTTAAAACTTGAAAAAGTTAATCCAACTCTTAGAACAAATAATCAAAGATAATTGTTTAAAAGTACGATGAAGAACTTCTCTTTAACTTGCGTCACTATCTCAAATATTTGATTGCTAATCATTTCTTAAGAAGATAACACTTTACTGACCTTTCATTAGCTTAACACAACTGAACATAAACAACTTTATTTATAACTTTTTTTTGCTAAAAATCTTTAGAACAGGGTAAATCTTGCTAGCCATTTGCGTAACTCATTCACAATTGTAACCCTTATCATCTAAGTTAACAACCTTTAGCTCTACTTTTCGTATTAATCTTAACTTCTTTTTCAAACTAGATTCGTCATTCCCTACTTAATTATTTACTCTCGTGTTCACTATTCCATCAATTCTTATACGCACTTATCTTTTTACCTAATTTCCAACCTTATCTCTTAAACCTCGTCTTTCTCATATTTTAACGTCTTTCATAGGTTTTCTGAAATCAACTATAGGCAGAGGGCATATAACTCACATATTACCTTTAAGGGTTTAACATTTACTCTTATCTTTCCTTTGCTACTAGCGCCTCAACTTTTGCACATGGGTTAACCTCCTTACACATATAAAACTTTCAAAGAATGTGCAAAGTGTCTACTTAAAGTCTTAAATAATTCTCATGAGGTCTAGATAACTGAAGAGCTCTAATAAACATATAGCAACTTTCTAATGGCAATCCTTGCCGCCTTAGCGTGTAACTTGAACGCAAACATAAGATGATACATATATTATGGTTTTTTTATAACCTGCTAACATCAAGATACCTTTCATAACCTGCCCACAAAGATTTTTCTATATAAATATCAATAGTTTATATATTCGAGTTGTATTTTCCATGTTTAACTTATTGGTTAATTAGTCGCTTAGCTTAAGGGAGAAGGATCGGGGGACCCTCTCATGGAACTAGGAAACTTAAAAAATACATAAAATATGGTAGGTAACATATGTAAA
>JACEIK010009621.1:7195-25314 GCA_018107945.1 Datura stramonium | reverse complement strand
CATGTATGTGGGGGCTCCACGATCGGATCAACAAACCATCATCAAGAAAAATAAAACGTCCTATCGATTGTGGAAAAGGTTTACAGAGTTTACCCTATTTCAATGAAAATTCCATGGCTCAATCGACGAATCGTGGTCAAGAAGGATAACCCATCCTATTAGCCATGGAAAAAGTGCAGAGATTTGGCCACTTTCCTAGAGAATTCCACAGATGAGTTTGCGAGCCATTATTTCAGTTAACAATCCATCCTATCGGCTATGGAAAAACTCCCAAAATCTTCCAGATGTAAAGCAACAATAGATGGACCAATCGACAACCCATCGTCTAGAAGGACGACCCGTCGACCTGGCCGTCGAAAGTTTCCATCCCTTCTTCCCATAAAAAAAGAAACCATATGACAGACCATCGAGTTAAGGACGGCCTGTGGTTAGACCCCATGGAATCAAAAAGCCAGATTTTCAATACGTTTTCCCAAGTGCATTTTCGTAACTTTCTATATTTTTATCACCTAAACAAGAACATTTTGGGATTCCTTAGGGAAATTTTTAAAGGTTTTGTTAGTATAAACTCTCATTCCCTCTAATAACAACATGAATTCAAGAATCATTAAGCTCTCAAGCTCTCAAGGAAGATTAGGATTATTCATCTTCAACCAAAGGATTTTCAAGCTTGACTCAAGGGGTCTTTATTCCAGGTATGTAAGGTAACCTAAGTGAGGAATCCTATTCTTCCTCATGCCCTACATCTAGTGATAATTCCAATCAAGTTAAAGCTAGGGTTTTTACCCAATTTCTTGATTTGGTCTTCTTTCCTATAAGTGAATTGTTCATTGTTGAATTTATTCACCCTATTATTATGTATCTATTGTATCCTTTAATTGTTGATCATTATCCTACTCTTTTGATGATTATTGATGAGATCTCTTTATCTTGATTTAGTGATGTTGATTCATGTTTCTTATTCCATGAATCCAATTGCATGAAAGTGATTATTTTTTAAAGCATTGTAATTTGAGATAAAAGAATAATTTTCATGATTAAAGTTGAGCAGATTTTTAAGAGAGTTTTGATAAAGAGATTTTCAAACAGGAAGTACCATTATAGAATGATTTTCAAAAGCTAAAATAAAGTCTTGTTTTTAAAAACTCAGAGATTTTGAGCATAGAAGCTCACAAGTTTTACAGAAGTTTTAAGACAAGGCTCGTCTATAATGTACAGAGATTTTTAATCCAAGGCTCAACAAGAGTCTTTAAACACCTATTATATTTATAGCTAAAGTGTTTTATAAAAAAGTTTTTCAGCTACCTCAGATAGGCATATTTATATGAACATTATTTTGGAAGGATTATTTAGCACCGAGATGTGTGAAGGGTTCAGATAACCTGTAAGCTCCGGAATTACTTAACCAGCATAGGATAAGATCGCCATTGGTTCGGGGGACTCCTCAGATAGCCCTGGTAAGGGCTCAGTCTATATCCACAGTTTAGGTTTCATTGTCTGCCCTAACAAGGCTTTGCATGGCTCTCTCAACTTGGGCAAGAAGTTGGACATCTTGCGCTCATTCATGATGTATGCCGGTTATGAGAAACTCCCAACTAAAGTTATACATATATATACATGTATTTTTAGAGATTGTTTTGATGCATAGTTTTATTGCTTAACTACTTTTACACATCTTTCATAATTGTAATTTAATGCATCATTTAGAGTTTCAGATTCTGTCAGTTTATCCTTTCAATTCAAATATTTTGCATAACTATTTTCATTAAGCCATTTCGCATATCATACATACATATTGACACCCTTTGGTGCTGCATCTTATTATGATGCAAATTCAGGTAGATAGGATCGGCAACAGACGCATTGCTAGGATCTCAATTCATTCAGCTTTTGGTGAGGCCTCCTACTTCAAAAAATCCCATTCATACTTTAGTTTTGATTTTATTTTTAGTAGAGCTTAAGGTAGTCATGGGAGCTTTATTCCCGCACATATTATTAGACATTAGAGGCTTCATAGATTAGTTAGAGTTGAGTCATAAATGTTACTTTCTAACATTATTTTTCAGTTCAATTAATAAATCATATTTTATTAAATTAAGCTCACTTCAGTTATTGCTTCCGCATTTATTTATTGAGATCTCAGCTAATAGTAAGCCAGACCAAGAATTCACTTAGATCAGTAGGTTCTCTAAGTGCCGACCATGCCTAGGGTGTAGGCTCAGGATATCACAATAATACTGGTTACATTGTGAAAATATTTATACTAAAATTATGGTAGGATCATATACTCATAACAATACAACTTTTCTGATGCAATGCGAATCATGCAGACTGAACTTGAAATCATGCTAAAATCATGATCATGAAATTAAAATAAGTAATTGGATATAAAATCATGAATTTCACGTAATAATAATCATGGGAGTCTTGAAACATTGACATAATCAGGGAATTCATATACTGACTGGAAACCCTAATACATGACTTTCTATATAGTTGAGAATTTTAGGTTTTTTGAAGAACTAGGGACACAAGGGTGGTAATGTGGCCCTTGTTGAATTTCCACATACCTAGAGTAGGAGAATATCTTGCTAGAACTTGAATCCTAAAGCTTTTGGAGAAGAACCCTAGCTTTAGACTTAAGAGAATTTGATACCTTTTTTGTACTGTTTCAGAGTGTTTTGGAGAGAATGAGAGGAAAACGTAAATAATTCCCTTTAATTACCTTCTAAAGGGACCCAAAAGGACATGGAGTTAAAAACTTCATAAGCTACAAAAATACCCTGGAAGATCTTGTTGAAAACCTATCGTCCAGTCCCTACGAATCAGACCACGACTCCTCGTACCATACCACGACTCCTCGTACCATACCATAACACATGGTGTGGACTCATGGTCACTGGGATAGGCTTGATCACTTTTTTATTTTCCCCCCATGGTTGAATAGGACAAGTCGTCCTATTGTATCATGACTCATTGTCTATATCTGTGGTCACTGGGGAAGGATTGAATAGTTTCTAAATCTCAAATCACGACTGGAAAGGACGGATCATCCCTTGGTTCCATGGCTCGTGGTATGAGTTGTGGTGTTTGGAAATCAAGAAGGCTAGTACTACTTACCATTAGTCATCCCACGACTCGTGGTCTCACACCATGACTCGTGGTGTGAGCCATTCCATGGGAAAAGTTTAATTTTTTTGTTGGTTTCTGCTTCATATCTAGTATTTGTTCTTAGGAACTTTTGGGGTGTTACATTATCTCCTTCTTGGAAATATTTATCCTCGAATGAAGACAAATTGAACTAAAAATATAGGGAAAGAGCTGTAATCCAAAAATAGAATGTTAAACACAGAATACTGATAGAGTGATTGACTCCGTACTGAGATATATATGTTGAACTGACATCACAAAACATGCATACTAAGAAATGAGAGCTACTGAGGGACATGAAATTGAGTAGAAAACTAAGGAGGAAAATATTACCTCAAGCTGGAGCGGAACTGGAAGGAAAGAGGTGAAGGTACTTGGCCATCATGTCTGCTTCTTCTTCCCAAGTAGCTCCCTCTACAAGCTGGTTCCTCTAAAGGAGTTTCACTGAAGTGACTTCCTTATTCCTCAACTTATGAACTTGACGGGTAAGAATCTCAACTGGGACCTCCTTATAAGAGAGACTATTTTTCACACCCACACTTTCCAAAGGCACAATTAAGGTCGGATCACTAATTCACTTCTTAAACAAAGACACATGAAAGACTGGATGCACCGATGCTAACTCCGCAGGTAAGTCTAACTCATAGGCCACTTTTCCAAAGTGCCTCAAGATCTTATAAGGACCAACATAGCAGGGTCTGAGTTTTCCTTTCTTAACAAACCTCATCACCCCTTTCATGGGTGAAACTTTCAAATAAACTTAATAATCAACAACAAATTCAAGCTCTCTTCTTCTCATGTCCGCAAATGATTACTGTTGACTTTGGGCTATTTTCAGCCTCTCTTTAATAAGTTTCTACATATCCTGATTAACAGAATCAGGCACAATCAAGGTAACATCACCAACCGAAAACTACCCTATAGGAGATCTACACCTCTTACCATAAAGCTCCTTGAACGGAGCAATCTGAATACTAGAGCAGTAGCTGTTATTATAAGCAAGCTCACTAAGAGGCAAGTGATCATCCTACTTTCTTTAAAAATTAGTCACGCAACCTCTCAACGTGTCCTCTAGAGTCTAAATAAGTTTTCTCAGCTTGGCCATCTGTCTACGGGTGAAACGCTATGCTAAGCTTAACCTGGGTAAAAAGACCCTTCTGAAAGGACTTCCAAAAATGCGAGGTGAACTGAGTACCCCTATCAAAAATGATGGAAAAAGGGACTCCATGCAATGTGACCAACTCCTAAATATAAATTCTAGCATAATCCTCAACTGAATCTATAATCTTAACTGGCAGGAAATGTGCTGACTTTCTCATCCGGCTATAACTATCCATATCAAATCATACTAGTGGCATGTATGAGGTACACCTATGATGAAGTCCATATTTATCTCTTCCCACTTCCAAGTAGGAATGCTAATATCCTGAGTCATACTTCCCAGTCTCTTGGGTTCAACCTTAACTTGTTGGCAATTAGGGCACTTAGCTATGAATTTTGCGATATCCCTCTTCATGCCATTCCACCAATAGACTTCATGTAGATTACTCAATATCTTTGTGGAACCTGGGTGATTAGAATACCAAGAACTATGGGCTACTGTCAATATATGTTGCTTCAAACCATCTACATCTGGAACACAAAAGCGATTCTAATAATGAAGCACCGTCTCCCCCTTTGGAGAAAACCTCCACCTCTTCTTGAGGACTGCTTCCTTTAACTTAAGTAATATCGAATTGTCATCCTACTTTGCCTTAACATCCATCACTTGAGATGATTTGGAGCCATTCTACACCAAAACTCAACCGTCCGCTAAATCAAGTAGATGAACTCCCAAATGAGCAAGCCTGTCAATATCACAAACAAATTCTTTCTTCTAATCTTCAATGTGAGCAACACTATTCATTGATAATCTACTGAGGGCATTGACCACCTATATTGGATTTACTTGGATAGAAAAAGACTCTCATATCATAGTCTTTCAATAACTCAAGCCATCTTCTTTGATGAAGATCCAAATCCTTTTGACTGAACAAATATTGAAGATTGTTGTGGTTAGTAAACACATTTACATGAACACCATAGAAGTAGTGCCTCCAAATCTTTAAGGTAAAAACTACAGTTGCTAACTCAAGATCATGAGTGGGGTAATTCTTCTTATGAGCCTTGAGCTATCTAGAAACATAGGCTAACACCTTACCATGCTGCATCAACACGCAACCAAGTCTAATTCTAGAGGCATCATAATAAACCACGAACTCATCTGAACCCTCTGATAGAGTCAAAACTGGGGCAAAAGTGAGTTGAGTCTTCCACTCCTGAAAACTCTTCTCATAAACATTAGACCACTAAAACTTGACTTTCTTCTGAGTTAATGTAAATATTGGAGAGTCAATAGAGGAAAACCTTCCCCAAAACGTCTATAGTAACCGGCTAAACTCAAGAAACTCCTAATGTCTAATAGAGAGGTGGGTTTGGCCAGTTCTTAATGCTTCGACCTTTTGATGATTAACCTGAATGCCCTCGCTGGAGATAACATGATCAAGGAATGTTATTGATATTAACCAGAATTCACACTTGCTGAACTTAGAGAATAACTAGCGATCTTTGAGAGTCTGGAAGACAATTCTCAAATGGTGTGCATGCTCATCCTCGCTTCGGGAATAGATAAGGAAGTCATCTATAAAGATAATGATGAACATATCCAACCACTGTTTGAATACTTTTTTCATGAAGTCTAGCTAAAAAAGCATTCATTAATCCAAAAGAAAAAAGTACAAATTCATAGTGACCATACCGAGTTCCAAAGGCCATTTTTGGAACGTCACATTGTTTAAACTCTGAGATGATGATAGCCGAATCTAAGGTCTATCATTGAAAAGCAACTAGCACCCTAGAGCTGGTCAAACAAGTCATCAATATTGTGAATGGGATACATATCTTGAATATGACTTTGTTTAGCTGACAGTAGTTGATGCACATCCTGAGAAGACCATCTTTCATACTGACGAAAAGAACTAGAGTGCCCCATGGAGAGATACTGGATTTGATAAAACCTTTCTCTAAGAGGTATTTCAGCTAATCTTTAAATCCTTAAGCTCATCTTGAGCCATTCTGTAAGGAGGAATTCACATAGGCTAGGTATATGGAAGAAGGACTATTCTGAAGATTTTCCATTCGAGAGGGACTCTAAGGAGATATTCAAGAAACACTTGTGGAAACTCATTCACAACTAGAACTGACTGAAGCTTTGGGGCTTCAGAACTAGAATCCTTGACCCAAACTAGATGCTAAATACAACCCTTAGAGATTTGTTTCCTGACCTTAAGGTAAGAGAAAAATAGACCTATAGGCGCTGAGGTACTACCCTTCTATTCTAAGACTAGTTTAATAGAAAACTGAAATCTAACGATCCTAGTTCTGCAGCTGACTAAGGCATAACGGGGTGTAACCAGTCCATGCCAAGAATGATATCAAAGTCAAGCATATCTAACTCTACTAGACCAACTGTGGTGATTTTTTTGTCAAATTATGACTAGGCAATTTCTATATACCCGTCTAACTATGACTGACTCACCAATAGCAGTAGAGACTGGGAAGGGTTTTGAGAGGATTTTGGGACCGGCATAAAAAATTACTAGATTATAAGGAGTCATAAAAGAAAGAGTGGCTCTTGGATCTAACAATGTATATACATCTAACTAAAAGAGTCATAACATACTAGTGACTACATTAGGCGAGTTGTCCTATTCCCGACGAGATGACAAGGCATAGAAGAGATTCTAGCACTGACCACCATCCATACTACAAGAAGTACCCTGTTGAGCATGGCAACCTGAAGGGGCTGCTGAAGTAGTTGAGTAAGTCTTTCTACGTCTGGCTTAAGGGCAGTCCCTCAATCGATGGCCTACTTGAAAAGAACCAAAACAACCCTCTTTGCCAAGACGACACTCACCTAGATGATTCTTACTGCACATAGGACATGCTAAAAAAGTGCAGCTTCTAAACCCTGAGACTTAGAGCCATATGCTCTACTTTTTCTTATCAACACAGGGTCTTAGAGAAGGAGCCTAGCCAAAGAAGGTCTTAGGACTGAAGATTTCTGTTGATATTGTGAGTGATTTCCACCGTCGTCCACTACTGAGAGTAGTCAAAATTTCTTGTCCTGTCCCTCTTGTTCTCCCTTTCATTTTCCTTCAACTTCTCTTCCTCAATCTACTGAGCATGGATCATAAGTAGGGAGATATTCATGTCACTGATGAGCATAACGGTCCTGCATTCCTTGACCACAAAATTTGAGACACTTGAAATGAATTTTCTCATTCAGTCCCTTGGCTCAACAACCATCTAGCTGAGTGAACATCAGGGAATACTCCTGAATCGACATGGAGTTCTGATTAAGGTTGATGAACTCCTCCACCTTTTCATCCCTCAACTCTAGGGGAAGGAATCTATCCAAGAGCACCATCACAAATTCATCCCAATCAATTGAGACTGCATCAGCACGTCTACCCTCACTGTTTGCACCAAGTCCAGGCCATTCCTTTCAACTAATATGCAGCAAATTCTACCCTCTTAACTGAGGTAATGCCCATAATTCGAGTGATCTTCTGAACCTCATCAACAAAGTCTTATGGATCCTCATCCACCTTAGGACCATGGAACTCTTGAGGGTTCATTCGAGTAAAGTCCCATACTCTATGATAGCATCCACGGCAACTCAATGTCATTAAAAGGCATGCATAAGGATTTGAAAACTTTATCAAATAAGAAATTTCAAGACAAACTCAAATGAGCTGCAATTAGCTATTACAAAGTGTCTTGTGATGAAAGAAGATCTCAAGCCCAATGAAGATATTTTCTTCAACACTTACATCTATTTGGAGGCCCAAATTAAAGTTCAAAAGTAGATGGAATGGAGCTCAAATCACCCCTCAATGGGAGAAAATATTACAAAAATTTTTAATTAGTTTCTAGAATATTTAAAAGTTGTTTTATAGATGTTGAGTTTCTAGAACTTTGTGTGTGGCAGCTTTCAATGCCATTTAGTGTTTTGTTTTAATCTATGTTGACTACATTGGTCTAAGTGTGGGCAGCCTTCTATGTCCCTGGGGAACATAATTTCTTTAATTGAGTCTTTTACCAGCCCCTTCTAGGATTCTATATAAAGGGGTTCATTCACATCATTGTAACTAAGTTTGATTTAACATATTCGTTGCAGCCTTGTGGCTTATGAGACCTTTGTAGGTTCTCTTTGGGTTATGCCCTTTTTGTTTTACTTTGAACCATAACTTGGATTTCTCCAATGGTAAGATTTCTTGTTTGAGTTCCCTCCCCCTTTTCTTCTTCTACTTCTTCTTAATTGATTCACTATTTCTTGTTTCTTCCTTTTTCAAGGATCAATTCCTTCCCCCTTGCTAATACTCTAATTTTTAGAGTCTTCCACTGTCCGTGTCATTATCACTCCAGCAGCAGCTGCATTTCCATTTGGATTAGCAGGTGCAGCATCTTGCTGATTAACCTGATTTGTCAAGGCCTAAGCAAGCATCTGGAACGCAGCCCTGAACTCGGCATGAGTAACCTATCTATTTAGAGGGTTTGCTGGAGCTGAGGGGGCTTGCTAGTTCCGATTTTCATTTGTCCTTATGTCTGCTCTTGTGGGAGGCATTGTCTGTAAACGTGGAGAGCATGAGTTACAAGGGTATTGAGCGTTTACACTCTATCGCACAATAGGAATCATGAAGGAAGGGAAATTTCCTAATATATTTCATAGCCTCTTCCTCATAAGTGTGGTGCGCTTCACATCCATGAAAAAGACTTTAGTTAACACGACTTTCAAACATCTAGGACACTCCTAAACTTGATGCTCTAATTCCAAGTTTTTCACGACTCAAGTCTATACCTTGGACACGACCACAAGTGACCCTAAGCTAACCCATTGCATGGAATATTACTAACACAATCTAAATTATAGATAAACTGAGGGGAAGCTAACTAAAATTACAAAACATTTAGTTATTCATTTAACATAACTTTTCAAATTATTAGCATGTTTTATACTTCATTTGCATATCTCGTAAACTCAATATATTCAAAGTATTGACCACATACTTCTTGTGCTATATCATTTTATGATATAGATATAGGTACTCAGACTCAGCCCCGTGGGTAGACACATTCCAATACTTGATCAACGATCAATTGGTGAGTCCTCATCATTCGAGGACCGGAAGTTATGTTTGTTTCAGTTGTTCATAGTCTTATTTTCAATTTCAAGCGTTTAGAGTTAGCTGGGGATTTATCCTAGCAACTCATCAGTCAGTAGAGGCTTTCAGACAGACAGTTAGTTAGAATGTCATCTTTGTGTTTTAAATTTTAGGCTCCATTTTTTTTATCTATTAAATCTCAGATTCCTTCATTTTTTAGATGTGAGGAGGAGAGAGCTTGAGTTCACCGATGATGATTAGGTATTTCTAAAGGTGTCACTCATGAAGGGGATGATGAGATTTGGAAAAAAGGGAAAGTTTAGTCCCCAATATGTTGGTCCTTGTAGGATATTGAGGCATGTTAGAAATATGGTTTATGAGTTGGAGTTGCCCACAAAGTTAGCATTAGTGCATGCAATTTTCCATGTGTCCTTATTAAAAAAGTGCATTGGCAATTCGGCTCTAGTTGTACCTATAAAGAGAATTGGTGTGAAGGATAGTCTCACTTATGAAGATGTTCTAGTTGAGATTCTTGATTGTCGGGTTCGTAAGTTGAGAAACAAAGAGGTTTCTTCAATGAAAGTTTTTTGGAGGAATCATCTTGTAGAGGAAGATACTTAGGAAGTCGAAGAAGATATGATGTCTAAGTACCCTCACCTTCTTCCTTCCAGCTCAGCTTCAGCATGAGCTACTAGTTTCTTCCCAAGTACTCTACTCAGTTTCATGTCCATCAGTTCCTCTCATATCTTAGAATGCACATATGAGTCATGAACTCAATTAAGTCTATGTATCTCAATTCGGAGTCAGTTATTCCATTAGTTTAGTTCATAGCTTTTAGTTTTGGGATTGTAGCTCATTCCCTAACTTTTCAGCTCTGTTAGTCTCCATTCGAGGGTGAGTGTTCCCAAGGTGAGATAATGTAACACCCTTAAATTCCTTGGGATTATACCCTAGACTTGGAGTTGAAACCAACAGAAAATCTGAACCTTGCCTTAAGATGGATGTCACGACCCGAGCATAGACCCGGATAGAGACACAGAACCTAGAACCATAAATGACTCCAAGTCGACCCATGGAATGAGTATGATAGCTAAAGCACAACATAAATAATGTGGAAAAACTAACATTTGAAATAGCGGAAGTTTTAACATTTGACAACATCTGAACAATGGAATACATAATACTAGTCCGAAGCTGAATACATACTATAACTGATAAGCGTCTACATACTGACGAGTTGATGGGATAAGACCCCAACTAACTCACTAATATACTAAAACTTAAGATATTGATAACAAGATGATAAAAGGTCCTCGAAGGATGAGGACTCACCAACAAGTTGGGTATGCTAACTCTAAGGAACTGGCTAGCGGCGGGACTAAAGCTGAAAGTACGAGCCCGTATTATGACACAATACAGCATAGAGTATGTGGTCAGTACTTAGAATCTTACGACTATGCAGGGTAAGTAAAACTGCTAAGTATGTAAAAACTGAGATCATGCATATAATAAAACATTTGATCAAATGATTCTAAGAGTAAGGCTTGCATGCTATTATCTGTAAACATGATTTAACCATAACTGAATCAAATAACCCAAAGCTGAAGCTGATAATCGTAAGTACAATTAAACATTTGGGTCAAACCTGCTGAAAAAAATAATATCATGATTGATGAACATGCATAACTGAAATCATGAGGAATAATGGAAGGCTCGTCATATAGGCGACATTACCACTATAGATCTTACGTGATCTTGGCTATTAAACTCAAGTGAGCAGAGCCGTCCAAAGCCTTGTCAGGGCTAAGGGCGCTAGCATGATATCAATATCAAGATGAAGGCCCTTCTGGGATATCAATATCCGATGTTATTACTATTATGCAAATTCTCAGTCAGTTGTATGCTAGTTCAGGCTCAGTCAGAATGTTAGTATCTTCAGTTTCTTTCAGTTTGACTATAGTCATTTCTTGAGGTTTCTGCAATACCTCTCAGATATCAGCTATCAGTTATCAGTTAGTTCAATAGACGGTTACGACACTTCCAGATAAGTAGCTCTGACCAATCTTAGGACCTCCAATATCAGATTCAGTTTGTTCTTTAGACAGTTACGATGCTTTTAGATAAGTAGCTCTGGCCAGTCTTAGACCACCAGTTATAGTTATCTGGTCTAATAGACTCTTAGGGTACTTCTAGATAAGCATTCCTGACTTAGTCTTGGGCCCTCGCTTCGAGCTATCAACTTAGTAGTCATATTAAGACTATCTAGTGGGAGTAGGACTTAGCACTGAGAGGGCGGTGTTCCAGCGCACCGAGGTTCCCAGAACTGCATTGCCACTGTAGGTTACTTGGCCTATCGGGTCCCAGACTGGTGATCACCCAGTTCATCCCTTTATACCCTGACAAGGTATATTGAGTCCTACGTTTAGCTCACCCGGTTATATGTCGGTTATAGACTATCCCACTAGTCAGTACAGTCTCAGTTCAATTTAGTTCATTTTAGGTCGGTTCAGTATCTTTAATCCAGGACATATTTATGACCATTAGCCAGGGTCATTATTAACCATATCAATTATATTTCAGTAGTATTAGTTTTTAGAATTTCAGTAGGTCATTTAATGTCATTTCAGTTCTGTTACTTGTTCTTTAATGCTTAATATATCTCACTTACTCAGTACATTCAAAGTATTGATGCATATCTTCTATGATGTATCATATCATAATACAGGCACAGGTTCTCAGCCCCAGCATCGTTAGTAGTTCCCTCAGACGATATCAACAACAGCTTTTGGTGAGTCCTCATCTTCCGAGGATGATATTTTCTATCAGTTAGTTCTTTACAGTAAGATTTTTTAGACATAGTTGGGGGCTTGTCCTAGCAACTCATCATTTAGTAGATGGCTTTAAGACATATAAATAGATATTCAGTATTTTTTTTCCAGATGTATTGACTCTTATCAGAAAAGTTTTCTTAAATGATTTTATTTATTTAAAGCTTCCGCTTATGTTTAATTAGTTTACCAGTGTTATGATAGACCATGGGTTGGCTTGGGTTACTTCTGACTCCAAGTACCGTGTCTCATCCAGGGTATAGACTCGGGTCGTGACAAACTTAATATCAGAGCACTAGGTTTAGAGTATCCTAAGATTTCTGAAAGCCACTTCAAATAGAGTCCTTTTCATGGGTGTGAAGCGCGCCACACTTATGACGGGGAGGCTAAAAGACGTTGTTAGGTAAACTCCCTTTTGTTCATACTCCTTACCGTGCAGTGAAGTTCAATTCTAGAAATGTCCTCCTAACTCGTGCTCTATTTTATTTCAGTGAAATTATGCCTCTAAGACGAGGAAATGGAAGAGGGGACGGCAACACTAACCTATCTGCCCCACCAGCTCTAGTAGCCCCTTTAGATGACCAAGTGTCCTCAGCAGAATTCCAAGCGGCAATCCAACTTCTGGTTTAGATAGTGACTATCAAGTGAACCAGTAGGTGGTAGAGCGGAAAGAGTTTACCGCACCATTTTTAGACAAATGCTTCCCCCGAGAGTTGATGGAGGCTAAGGTCGCAGAGTTCATGAACTTAAAATAGGGTAACAAGACTGTGGAGGAATATGTATTGGAGTTCACGTGATTGTAAAGGTATGCTCCAGAGATGGTAGCCGAGCTAAGGGAAAATCCCTGTTTTTGCAATTTACAATAAGAAGCTCACATGCTTAAATTCGTCAACAGGGTATTAAACCTGGTTCTTAAGGAGTGCAAGACCGCAATGATCATAAAGGATATTGACCTCTCCATCCTTATCGTCATGCCCAACAGATTGAGGAAGAAAAATTGAAAGACATGGAGGGGGAGAACAAGCGGGCTAGAACTGGTCAATTAGATTATGGACACCAGAGGTCCGGTGGCGATAGCCACCCACAGCAGCAGTAGTAGAGGGCTCCAACACCCATTTCAGCTAGCGCCCCTACTTTCTGACCCCACAAGGATCAGAAGGGTGGAGTACCCGACTCTCAGTCCTAGAGTTACAGTGCCAACAACTGTTATCCAGCTTGCCCTAAGTGTGGCAAGAACAATCTAGGTGATTGCCTCCAGGGAAAAGAGGGTTGCTTTGGGTATGGACAACTAGGTCACCAACAAAGGGAGTGTCCATCCAAAGGATGGGTAAATCACAGTATACCACATCAGCAGCTCCAGCAAGGCAACACTTCAGGTACGGATGGCGATCAGCGCCAAAATAGCTTTTGTGCTTTGTCCTTTCGTCAGGATCAAGAGAGCTCACCTGACGTGGTCACGGGTATGTTACGTCTCTTCCATCTAGACGTGTATTCCCTACTAGATCCAGGAGCCACACTATCATTCGTCACTTTCTATATAGTTGTCCAATTTGAAATCTATCCAGAAGTCCTCTCAGAACCATTCTTAGTCTCTACCCTAGTTGGTGAGTTAGTTAGAGGCAGCCGGGTGTATAGATATTGCCCAGTCTCAGTATTGTTTAAAGTCATTCCAGCTGATCTAGTAGAGTTATACATGGTTAATTTTGACCTCATTCATGGAATGGATTGGCTACACTCCAGTTATACCTCAGTCGACTACGGAACTAGAGTCATCAGATTTTAGTTTCCAAAAGAGCCAGTTCTAAAGTGGATGGGTAGTAGTTCTGCGCTTAAGGGTCGGTTTATTTCCTACATTAAGGCAAGGAATCTCATTTCTAAAGGGTTCATCCATCACCTAGTTTGGGTCAAGGATTCTAGCTCCTAGACCTCAACTATCCTATCAGTTCCAATTGTCAGCGAATTCCCTAACGTGTTTCCCAAAGATCTTCCCAGAGTCCCTCCCGAGCGAGAAATAGACTTCGGCATAGACCTTCTTCCAAACACTCAGCCCATCTCCATTCTTCCTTATAGAATGGCTCCAGCTGTGCTTAAAGAGTTGAAGGATGAGCTAAAAGACCTACTTGATAAGGGTTTCATCAAGCCCAACATCTCTCCATGGGGTGCTCCAGTGTTATTGTGTGAAAGAAAGACGGTACTCACAATATGTGTATCGACTACCATCAATTGAATAGAGTTACAATCAAGAAAAGGTATCCCCTACCCGGGATTTATTACTTGTTTGATTAGCTTCAAGGAGCTAGTTGTTTTTCCAAGGTAGATCTCAGGTCGTGGTATCATCATCTTAGAGTCAGAGAATGTGACATATCGAAAAAAGTCTTCAGAACTCGGTATGGTCACTATGAATTCGTGGTTATGTCCTTTGGACAAACTAATGCCTGATAGCATCCATGGCAGCTCAATGTCATTAAAAGACATGGATAAGGATTTGAAAGCTTCATAAAATTAGAAATTTCAAGACAAACTCAAATGGGCTGCAATTAGCTATTAAAAAGTGTCTTGTGATGGAAGAAGATCTCAATCCCAATGAAGATATTTTCTTCAAATCTTACATCTATTTGGAGGTGTAAATTAATGTTCAAAAGGAGATTGAATGGTGTCCAAATCATCCCCCAATGGAAGAAAATATTGCAATAATTTTTAATTAGTTTCTAGAATATTTAATAGTTGTTTTATAGATGTTGAGTTTCTAGGACTTTGTGTGTGGCAGCTTTCAATGCCATTTAGTGTTTTGTTTTAGTATATGTTGACTACATTGGTCTAAGTGTGGGCAACCTACTATGTCCCTAGGGAACATAATTTATATAATTGAGTCTTTGACCAGCCCCTTCTAGGATCCCATATAAAGGGGTTCATTCTCTTCATTGTAACTAAGTTTGATTTAATATATTCGTAGCAGCCTTGTGGCTTATGAGACCTTTGTAGGTTCTCTTTGGGTTATGCCCTTTTTGTTCTACTTTGAACAATAACTTGGATTTCTCCAATAGTAAAATTCCGTGTTTGAGTTCCCTCCCCCTTTTCTTCTTCTACTTCTTCTTAATTGATTCACTATTTCTTGTTTCTTCTCTTTTCAAGAATCAATTCCTTCCCCCTTTCTAATCTTTTAATTTTTTGAGTCTTCCACATCGTTCAAGTGGTCTCAGAGTGGTTCTATAAAGATTCCATTCTTGATAATCTTGGGAATTTCTTGAACAAAGAGCAAAAAAAGGGTACTGTAGCAGTGAACAGTAACGTTAAAGAAACACTATTGTGGCAGCGAACAGTAACATTTAAAAAAAAGCAAAAAGAAAATTTATCACTCTTCAAGAAGTTTTTCCTCATCGAATCGTTTCAAAATAAAAAAGGACAGAAAGAGAGGTTTGTGATAGAACACAAGAAAAGGGGATCCTAGATCTTTATCTTGTTCTAAAATCCTTTTCTTTTGTTCGAGTCTTGTTTCAACTAAATTCTATTCTTCCTAGGGTTGGTTCTTCACTTTTTTTGTGTCCTAAAAATCCTTATTTTACTACTTAGTACTTGACACTAGTGGGGTTAAATATAAATCCATGAAGTCTCTTTCCAAAGGTCATTTGAGAGGAAAAAAATAGGAGTGGGTAGAACAATTGAGGGGGAAAAAAATCCAAGTTTGAGTGATACACTGTTTTCTTTAAGATGTATAATATAGGTGATAGTGATGGTGAAAGGGGGGTTGCTCATGAAGTGGAGATCCAAGCAAGAAATAATTTTACTTTACAAGCTATGCACCAACAATTTGAATGATAGAATTTACAATTTCTAGAGATAAAGGATGCCATTGCTGAACAAAATGAGACAATAGTTGAACTTAGGAGGGGAAATAACCTGTTGTACCACCCTAAAATAATCCTAGACCTCAAAATAGAAGATATGTACCCCTTGCCCCCATTGTGAATCAAGAAAATCCTATTTATGATTTGGTTGATGATTTTGATATAAATCTAGATAGGATAGGGAGAGATAGAAGGGGACAATGAGCTAGATTGGAAGATGACAACATAAATAGCATAAAGATGAAGATTCCATCTTTCAAGGGCACAAGAGATCCAAATTTGTACCTTGATTGGGAGCATAGAGTTGAGGCCATTTTTGAGTGTCACAACTATTTGGAAGGTAAGAAGGTTAAGCTTGTTGCTGTTGAGTTTTCTAATTATTCTTCTATTTGGTGGAAAAGGCTTACAAGGGATACAAAACAAGATGGACAACCACCTATTTCTACATAGGTTGAGATGAAGAGAGTCATGAAGAATCGGTTTGTGCCATAACATTTTCAAAGAGACCTGCAACATCATCTTCAATGAATGAAGCAAGGAACCATGACTGTTGATGAATACTGTAAAGCCATGGATATGACTATTATCCAAGCTAGTTGCATGGAGGATGAAGAGGCTACTATGGCTAGATTTCTTAATGGTTTAAATAGACAAATAGATGATATAGTAGAGATACAACCATATGTAACTTTAGATGAGTGAGTAGATTTGGAATATTAATATATTTGAGAGTTCTTTTGAACCTTTGTGGTAGATTAGTTTTGGATTTATCTTGCAACCTAACTAGTTCATAGTTTATGGTAGTAAGATAATTTTCTTTCTTGATATCTTTGGTTTCTTCTTGGTATTCTTAGAAGGCGATTAGTACACTTACTAATTATTGTCTAACATTACTGACGAAGCGGTCAAGATCCGATTCTAAACTTGATTAGTTTCTCAAGTAAAGGCGTTTGGTTTACCTATAGCCAATTAGTTGTTACTTGGATCTTGTAAAATCTATATTTTTTAGTTCTTGTTTAGTCTTTCAATTTTTTCGCATTTATTTTAAATTCATACTCTAGTTTTAAGATTCCCAACCTTTGTGTTCTCAATGCCCCTGCAACTTTCCTGGACCTGATGAACAGGGTTTTCAAGTAGTATCTAGACATGTTCCTTATTGTATTCATTGATGACATTCGGATATACTCTAGAAATGAGGAAGAGCATGCTAACCATCTAAAGATAGTGTTATGGACTGATGTCGCCCAAATTACACCTCGTGAATAAGATATAAAACGGTCGATGTCAAATATAGAACCCAACCAGGGTTGGGGTTGAATCCCACAAGGAATATGATGAGAACTTGAGTTAATGCGTTTATCTAATACTATTGGCTTACTAATTTCCTGGGGGGAAAGATTCAAAACACAAAATAATAAATAAGAGTAAAGACTAGTAAATGTTTAAATCAATTTCGGTTGTATTCGATCAATAAAGTGACTAGGATTGTGTTCCCCATGACTTCATAACCACAAGGCTTTTACACTAGTAATCTATTCCGGTGTTTAGCATGCAATATTGGTAAGTTAAATTCACCTAAAGTGTTGGTCCCCTACCTAGATGATTATCACCATGCAACTTGGTTCGTATACAGGGTATGTTTAATCAACCCTTACCCTTAATATCGGATTGGCTATTCCCGGACAAGGTCAATCTATTAGATGAGGGTTGATAGCCTCAAATCTCCGTTATTAATCCCTTTTTCCATTCATCACCACCTTGATCCGGTAAGTAAGTATAAGGCAAATTCCAACATTTGCAACCGTTAAGAAATAATTAAAAAGAAGGGGAAAACAATACATGCATAAACCCCGTTCAAGAATCACTAAGTATTTTTACCAATGTAATAATTTGTCATGGTTACCAAAACCCTATATATGGGTTTAGCTACTCATATTTGAATGATCACAACCACAAAATACAGAAGAAATCATAATTCTAAGTTACAAAGATTCGTAGAAGAAAACCACGTGAATTGAATAAAACACCAAAATCGATGAACAAAACTTCAATGTTGTTTGATTCTCAAAATCAAGAACAAAATTACAAAC
>JACEIK010009618.1:6162-36224 GCA_018107945.1 Datura stramonium | reverse complement strand
CCACCTCCTTTTCCCTCACTGCCAGGATCACCTCCTCCTCCGCCGCCACCTTCACTTCCACTACCACCTCCTCCTCCACTACCACTAACCCCTTCTCTTTCACCACCGAGTTCAAAACCTAAATGATGTGAAAAAAGATAAAATTGACCAAAATGAGTAAAAGTAAAATTTCTATTATCCATCTATAACACACTAAATTAGTGCGCTATATGAAACATAAATGAACCAGATCTTAATGGTTATTATGGTCCATTACTCCTATAGCACACTAATTTAGTACCCTAGATGAGTCATTAAACCTAGGAAGTTTCTAATTTCTGTCATACTTTTTTAGATTCTTTTCCATCATATTTCTACTTGATTTTACCTAAAAATACATAGTGAAGAAATTTAGTGCGTTATATGATAATTCTTCATCATTTTTTTTGAAAGCTCATCCAAAGTCTATCTAAAGTGGACTTTGGACGAGCTTAAAATTCACCCATCTCCTATATTTCAAACAACTTTGTTGTACTCCTAATGTTGATATTTTTTAGCATCTTTTTGAAACAATATCGAATGGTCAAACTGTTAGGGTTATATTATTTTGGGATGGTGAGATCGTTCATGATAGTAATAATGTCCATGATAGTTGTCCACCCTAGTTCAGTGTTAAGTTTTCCAGTTACGTGGAATATCAAACATTATTCAATGCAATTTACAAAAGAACGAAAAATAATTAATAAAATTTTAATTTATTTATAATAGGGAGATACCCAATATCTTTTTCATCCCAGGGTTTTTTCAATTTTGCAGAGTTCAATATACATGATAAAGAGTCTTTGAATGATTTGAGGGTGTCAAGTGATTTTAGAGATCAAACCATCCTAACAATACTTGAAATGTATGTCAAAATAATTACTAAGACTTGTTGTGAAGTCCCTCCTAATCAAGCTATAGCTTATCTTGACATGAATGTTTATGGACACATTCCTAAAGGTCCAATTTCAATGGTCTTCTTCTTCCTCTTCTTCGTTCTCCTCCTCCTCCTCCTCCTCTTCTTCCTCCTCCTCTGCTTCTTCTTCTGCTTCTTCTTTTTCTTCTTCTTAGTCTGGATGATCTTAATGTCAGATGATATTCTTAGTCTAAATGGATGCATCATGCTGGAACATCCTCAATGGAGAAAATGTTTCTCCTTCCTCGAGTTTAATGTATATATTTCATTAAGGCATTATTTAAATCAAACTTACCAGAAAATATATCAAGGACACATTCTGCTGGAACATCCTTAATAGAAAGAAATGTTTCTCCTTCCTCGAGTTTAATTTATATATTTTATTAAGGCGTGATTTGAATAAAACTTACAAGAAAACATATCAAGGACACATTCTTCTGCTTCATTTTGGATCAAACTTACCAGAAAACATATCAAGGACACGTTTTTTGCTTCATCTTGAATCAAACTACTACTTCTTATTCATCATCTTGAATCAAAGTACCTCCTCCTCCTCCTTCCCCTCCTCCTCCTCCTTCTTCTTCTTGTCCTTCTCCTTCTCTTTCTTCTTCTCCTCCTCCTCCTTCTTCTCCTCCTCCTCCTCCTCCTCCTTCTCCTCCTTCTTCTCCTCCATTTTCTCCTTCTTCTTTTCCTTCTCCTCCTCCTCCTTCTTCATCTTCTCTTCTCCTCCTCCGATCCTCCTACTCCTTCTTCTTCTCCTCTTCCTCCTCCTCCTCCTTATTCTACTCATCCTGCTTTTCCTCCTCCTCCTTCTTTATAATGTCAGATGATCTTCTTAGTCTGGATGGATGCATCATGCCGAAAAATCCTCAATGGAGCAAAATGTTACTCCTTCCTCAATTTCTGAAGCTGATGATTATCATTGATAGATTTATTATTTTGATACTAATTAATGTATATATTTTGATATTTGGTGGATAAAATATTTTTATTATTTCATATAAAAATATTACACAAGATGATCTTGTTTTACTAGCAAATATCAATGATATTGATCATCAGAACCATATAGAAACCTCATCAACTGATAGTGATGACCCGCTTAATGTAGAGGTATAGGTGATGATGTCCCTTTCTCAGCATATAAGAGTGATGATGAATATAGGACGCTTCCTTCGCCATAAAGCCCATTTCACCAGTAAGAACCCACTCCACAAAGCCTATTTAATTGGTCAGAACCAATGTCATCAACAAATCCAATGCCTCAATTTCATTTCCATGATATTCCCTATCTTGATCATCTTTAAGGTCGGAACAATGTATTTGTCTATTTTTGGGGGAATGATGAAATTCATTAATCGATGTGATTGAACCACGTGATCTTATAGGAGATCCAATTTTTCTTTCTACGGGTATGCTTTTTACCTCCAAGAAAAAATTGCAAAGGGCTGTTAAGCTTTGGAGTTGCAAGAAGATGAGTGAATTAAGTGTCTATGAATCCACGAAACAAGTTTGATGAGTAATCTGCATACGATGAGATCAAGATTGTCTATGGATTCTTCATGGTAGGGAGTGTTCTTTTAATACACCGCAATTTCGTGCTAAGGTTTAACCCGTTAAGTGTATGTGAGTAAACCTGACCTAAATTTTTTTTGATGAATAGAAAGTTATTTGAAGGTGTTAATCATGAGTTATAATGTATTAAAGATTTTTGGAGTTGATTTGAATTTGGAAATATTGAGATAGAAGATATTATGTCATTTGTGGTGTGAGATACGACCATAGATTTCATTTACAAGCTGTACCTCGAGTTGTGGATGGATATGTAATTAGGGAACCACAATTAATCAATGTATTAATCCAGTTACAGACTTTATATTGAATGTATGGGCCATATGTTGGTTGTAGGTGAAAGTCTATGCAAAGGCTATGAGAACTATGAAATTTTATAGAGTTTACGGGTAAGAATAAATTTTAAACCGTCATATATCACAACATACGAAGTGGTTTTTGGTTTTTTACCCGAAAAAATAAATCCCTATAAACCTAGTTTATAATGCATCCAATCATTAGTCAATCCGAGTTCAGAGTAAAAAGTTTGGCATTTTACTAAGGCACTGTCAAGTAGCTACAATCGGCGACAACGGACCGCAAGTGGATTCTGCGGCCCATAACTGACCATTTTTGGCTGTAAGTCACTAAAAATTGTCTGAGAACTATAGGGCTCCATTTATGAAGGCCATCTGCAAACCACAAGTGAATTTTGCGGTCTATAGATGGCCAAAATGGGGCATAAATCTAGTTTTCCACCTTTCTTTTTAAGCTAGTTTTTTAGTTTATTTTTATATTTCTTCATCTTAGCTCGATCAAAACAGCCCCAAAATCTATCTAAAACCATTTTAATCATGGGGAAACGTATCATATGATCTTACAACATTAAAACATGAATTTTTCAAGATTTTGGCATTAAATCTCCTCTCTCTCCTCTAGCAAGGTCAAGAACAACTTTTGAGTTTCACAACTAAGAATTTTGATCACTCCTTTTTCCTCAAAGGTAATTAAATCTCCTAAACCCTTTAATGGATGTTAAATGTTCTAAGTAGGTCTTTTTAAGGTTAAGACTCATGGGATTGTGATAGGAAGCCACAAGTGCATGCTATAACCTTGGGTTGAAGGGTGAGGGCTGTTTTAAAGTTAAGGATGGAGGTGATTGTTTTTGTTGGGTTGGTGATGGCTAAGTTTTTCTTTGAGTTGTATAAGGAGGTAGGTGTGATATCATCCCACCCATAGAGGGCTCATACCACTTACGCCCTCCAAGCATTTAAACAAATGCTTCTATAAGCTAGAAATTATTGTGTTAATATTAATTGTGGTTCCTACCATCATTTTGTTTGTATAGATTGATCTTGATAAGGATTGTTGTTGTTGTGTTAATACTTGTGAGACAAAGTACAAGTATGTAAGGATAAAACCTATCCTCTACCAATACAACATAATAACCTAAATATGTAATCTTTCTATATGATATCTTAATTGTTCATGATCCATAAATGTTATGGTTTTGTGAAATGACTAGCTGTTATTTTCCATCTATTTCCTTGAGTATTCCAATTATATTGTACTACAATTGCTATTGACATCATAACAATGCCTAAAAGTCCCTAACTCCTTTTGAGTACCCACAATTGTTCGTGAATTGCTTAGCTGCTATGACCATGTGTGTTGAAGTTGCTATACCTATTTGAAGAACTCTTTATGCCTGTCAAATGAATTCAATCATGGTTTTAAATATCCTAAATGGTACCTCCCCATCTTAATGTGATGTCTTTAATAAGAACGCTAATTATCCCTAAGGGACTAAGGCGCTAAGATTCTAATAATGGTAACTTCATAAGCTTGGTAAGATGAATGATCGAAAAGATTGGATTCCTTTAGTAATAAGTTCCACAAAAGGTATAAGTCCCTTAATCCTAAAATATCCTCAATGAATTTAACCAAGAAAATGTTCAACCTTTCCAAAGAGGGTAGTGTGCTAAGAATCTCAAGAATAGGGCCACCCAAAATGCCATAACCATGACTTGTGTATAATGTATTTTGAAAAGGGAAGTAATGCCCTACAACTAGCTATTGTCTGCCTTTATGATAAAAAATCTCCCAACAAAACTTGTGATGTGTTGCAACTAATGGTATGAGAATGATGGCGAAGCTAGTAAGATAACCTAGTATCACCAAGATGTATGGTTAGTTGGTTAAAAAATTATATCATGATGAAAATGGTTAAAAGCTTGAGAAGATACTAAGTAAGATACAATTATAGGCCATGTGTCTCAATTATAGTCTCACCTTTGTGTGTTTTGAAAATTACTTAAGAAAGCTTATAGCAACTTAGCCTGATTGTGGATGAGCCTACCTACCACATCCCTACATTGGTGCATTATGATATTTCCTGGTAATGGATAATGCTACCCGCCACATTATAGATTATGGAACATTACGATATAGCTTAGTAGTGGATGATACTACCACCATATCCCTAGATTTGTGCATTAAAATATAGCCTGGTAGTGGGTGATATTACCTACCACATCCTTGAATTAGTGTATCATAGAATAGCTTGGTAGTAGATGATACTACCCAGTATATCCCTATTTTGGTGCATTATGATATAGCATGGTAGCGGATGATTCTACCTCCATGTCATGACCTGTATTGTATATGATATTTATCCTTTATAATTGCATGACCTATGAACCCCCGCGTGGTTAATTAATTAGAGAGTTGGAACTAAAGTGAGCCAAAGGCAAAAAGTTGCAAGAAATCTTTTGTAAATGGTTATCCAAGCATGGTAAGTATGACAACTCTTTAAGAAATCGGAAGGTAAGATCCTAAGGCATCAATAGAATGACCCTTTCTTTACCCTTCTTGGTGTCATATCTCATATAATGTCATGATTTCATTATTCCCTCTTATATTATGCTATTATCTTATGTTATTCTATCTGTTTTAGATATAAGTCCTATTCCATATGTACTCACATCCCTTTTTATGTTGGGATGTTGCATATCACAATGCAGGCTTAGGTGTTTAAGGAAGTAGGTTTCCTTAACAAACATATCAATCTACGTTCAGCTGGAGTTGGTGAGCCTTGCTTCTCTCCTAAGGCCAACTTATGATTTTTTTGTACTTTATCTTTTGGGTACACTGAGACCTTGTCCCGGTAGTTCTACTCTAGTGTCTTGTATAGAGGCTTCATAGACTAATGTATATAAATCATGCATATGTTTGAGGTCAGTTGAAGTTATATTTAATGTGGAATTATTACTATATTTTTCTTAAAGTACTTCTTAAGTCATTGTTATGTGAATAAGGTTTTATGCTATTATTTTGTTTTACTAATATGAATTCATTGTATAAATAAGAGTTACCTCTATGGGACTAATGCCTATCTTCTCTTAATGTGGTGTTGTCATTGGTTTATAGAAGATTGTGCATTATCGGGTTCATACAGAAGGATTCACTTGGGCAAGTTAAGGCACCTAGTGTTGGTCTGCTCTATCATGGTTTTGGGGCATGACAGTTCTTATCATATTTGGACTATTGGAAAATACTATGGCATACAGAATTGTAATATGGTTGTATGTACCCCCAAATCATTTCAATTTAGATATCAATATATTGCTTTTGTACCTTATTCTCTCGAGGTCATTTCAATTTAGATGTTAATATGTGTGTTGCTTTTCTAATTATTGAGATAGAAACTTCTCAAGTTGCCTGCCAAAGATTGTCAAACAACAGTTTAGAAAGCATACAACAAAATAATAAGCAGAAGAAAGGCATATCTTGAGTGCAAACGTGTGTTCAAAATGGTCTAGACAATTGGGAGGTCACTTTTCGCACATTACGAGGTACATGGATGGTCAACAACACTTCGGTCCGGGCACAATTGTTGAATAAAATCTCAACACACATGGTGATGTGCCAAAAATATTTTAATTTTGTGTTCTAGACTTTCAAACCATATATTGATGGCTTTTTTCATTCTTGACGGGTAATATCAATCGATGAAAAGCATGTCTATGGTGTATACAACATCAAGTTATTAATTTCTATCGGAATGGATGCGAATAAGTCAATATTTCTCTTGTATTTCGCAATTGAAACTAATGAGAGCATGGAAATATGAGGATATTTTTGAACCATTTGAAGTAACATGTAGTGAAGAAACATTTAGGTATATATTTGCTATCTGNTCTGACAATGAATAAGAAATTTTAAACTACTCATATTTGAAGTAACATGTAGTGAAGAAACATTTAGGTATATATTTGCTATCTGATAGACATCATTTCATACTTACTGATATGTTTGAGTTGCCTGAGTGATAGGCGCCACTTTCTTATCATTGTTACTGTGTAATGCTTTTGAAGAAAAACTATCAGAGGACATTTAAAAGTGATTGACTGAACAAACTTTTGTGAGCGGCTGTAATAAATCACTAGGAGAAGAAGTTTAATAAATGGACGCATTTGTTTAAACAAGCATCCAAGAAAGCCTACAACTAGTTGATAGCGGTGCCACTAGAAAAATGCATAGTACACAAGGTTGGTGGTAGGAGATGGGGAATGATTACAACAAATAAGTTTGAGTCATTTAATGACATGTTGAATTCTGTACGAGGGCTACTCATTACTGCAAAGGTAAGAATGTTATTCAGATAGGTCATGGAGAGATTTATGAGCAGATAAGATTCTGTGAAAAAGTTGTTGATAGAAAAGGAAACGTGGATACCAATCTCAGCCAAAATATTTGAGCATCATAAGAAATAGTTGCAGGGCCACACTATCAAGTAGTACGACCCGACAAACCACATATTTAAAATCAATACAAATGTGCACTAAGGTTGTGAAGTTAACTTTCATGCAATTGACGAGAGAGAAATAATGTGTCAATATGGTAAGTGAAAATCATACCACATTTCATGTTCTCATGCCATTAAATGTTCCTAATATGTTGGGATGGATGCATGGGATTATGTGGCACTTGATACGGTATGGTAAAATATAAAAATGTACTCTAGATAATTCAGACCACTTGGTGATGAGGCATATTAACCACCGCAAACATTTTCTTTGATTTCTAATAAAAAGTATTTGTGTAAAATACATGTGCGAGCAAACACTTATATTTCAAAACAAATGGATGTTCCAGACAAGAAATATTCTCACATGTGATCATTGTGCAAAGAATATGAGCATAATAAGCATAGGTGTAACCTACAAGATCGTGGTGGCAGTATCTCTCGTGACTACAATACCTCTCGTAGAAGCAATACCTCTCATAGCAGTAGTACCTCAAGGTGTTGATTGTTGTTGTTTTGATTATTATGTATTCTTTACAATATATACGAATGTATTTTACCTTTCAATTTATAAATAATTAGTCTTATAAAATAATGAAGTACTACCAAAGAAGAAGAAAAGTAAAATAATAAAAGCTTAGCAATTAGGTAATAAAATTTAGTCTTTGTCACTTTCCAGTACCACTTCATCATCATCATCATTTTCATATTCCTATTTATCTACTTTGTTTTCTTTATGGTCTTTCCCTTTTTCTTCTCCATCTTCATCGTCACAATTTGGACCCCAATTTTTACTGATTTCTTAACTATTATCAATAAAAACACTTGCTTGATTTAAGAAACAATATGACACTCCACAATTTAATGTCTGGGGTAAATATTTTGTAAGATCTATCCATTCTTGAACTATTAGAAATCTAAGATAAGAAGAATCTCGATGTAGTTTTTCATTTTCTAACAGCTGCCAATGCTCTTCTTCATCTGCTCCATAAAAGTTAAGATTGTCCAAAACACGAAAAATATCTAGTATATTTTGCGTTTATGAGATTTCTCTCATAAAATATTGGATAACCAGTGGTTCATCTTTGAATTTTGAGGTCTGAAAAGTTGACAACAATGCTTATGGTACAACTAAACTATGTCAATGATATAAGACCTCCTAATTGCACCTTTTCGAATGTAACTCGACCTACTAAAGTTTTTCACCTCATACTTCAAACTTCTTCAAGCTTTGATGAGTGTGCTTCACCCGCAATGATGTGTCCATCAACTTTTAAATCAACATGGATAAAAATAGGTTGATTTTTAGAGGGAAAAATAATATCCTACCATGTTTCATTTGATAAATCAGTGTAACATCCTAATATTTTTTTTGCAGAATTTAATTCAACTTGTGTTTAACTTTTTGATCCTACCATGGGGATACCTTAAGCTACCCTCACCTTTCTGTCTATTTTTGAACCAACTATTGAAGGTAATATTTCTAGAAATTGTGAATGTTTTTATTTTTTTTAATCACAATGAATGCAGTTGTAATTGTCTTTATAACATTCGCGAAGACAACCCACCACTAGAGCTTGCCTTGCTCTCGCTCTTCCGTGCTCTTATCTTCGGAAGCATCTTCAATGTCATGCATGGCAGCTCTTTAAATCCCCGGTCGAAATCATCCAACATCAAATTGTATAAGACGACGGAACGAAGAACGAAACTTTACGACAGCTTTTTCATTTGGTAGACATATAAATTTTATTGAATTATATTCATACAAAATTTGAATTTAATTCATGTTCGTTTGGGTTAATAATTAATTTGGTCTTTACAATTAATTAAGTCCATTTTATTAAATTCAACTCCAAGGTACATTATACCTTGAAGCCCAAATCATGTCAGGGGAACTTGGCATCCCCATCAAATTCAAGGCCGGCATGGTGATGCCACGTGTCCGAATGAAGCGACAATTCCAGTAATATTCAAGAACCAATCAAAAGATACCAAGTGTCAAAATGACATGTTTTGGCCAATCACAAGCAACGTTACTATAACACCCCAAAAATCCATAAGATCAGATCCGAGACTTACAAACAGGCAAGAAAACGGCACCAGTCCATTGGACGAACCTCAACACAAGTCGTCGTATGTACCAATGGGTCATTGGTTACCCTATAGTATAGAACTTTTAAAAAATGTCAAAATCCATCCGGAACCGATGAATGAATTATATGAACCGTTGTTAGATTATATAATCCATTGTTCCTAGTCACCGGAGAAGGTTCAGAGAGTGATTCAGATGCAGAGCAGGAAACAATGGGAGGATACAATGGATCATTGTATGTAAAAACCACTCGTGGTTATCGTCGTTGGTTCTGCCAGTTCCAAATTAAGTTCGGCAGTTCGGAGGTATTTTCGTAAAACTCTATACTTTTAACTCCTAAGTGACACTGTTTTAGGCTCCCTAAAGGGCTGATTAAAGGGTTAATCTAAGCCTAAGCCCTCAGTCTTTTCAAACACTGTAAGTTGGGTTTCTCATCTCAAGACAAAGCTAGGGTTCTCCATCATCTTCTTCCCAATTTCTCTTGGGTCTTCAAGAGAAGTTAAGGAATCATCAAGTCCAAGTATGTAGGGTCATGAATGAGGGATTTCTTCTACCCTCATACCCAATTTTATCTCAGTGTCATGAATTCAAGTCTCCAACCACGACTTTATGAAATTCTAGGGTTAGACCTAATTTGATGAAAACTCTCATGATCTTCTATGAATTTGATTCTTATTATGATTCAATCCATGATTTATGATTATGAATGCATATTTTCTAAAAGTATCTCTCATGAATCTATGATTTTCAAGTTATGATGATTTTACTCAATTATGTATGATTCCATGAATCTCAAGCTTATGTATCATGGCCGACTCAGCGGAATTGTTTCCATGGTTAGTTCGCATATGACAAGTATTACTATGATTTTCATGATTTTTAACTAGCCCATGCAAAAACAATTATGTTTCATGATTATGATTATAAGCAATGTACATGTTTTGGGAGTAATATCTAGCACCGAGTAGGTCGGGGTTCGGCGCACCCAAGTCTCCAAACTACGTGCCACCGTAGGTATATATTCATGTTTGGTGCCTCACCAGAGAGTTTTTCCCCCAGCCCGACGAGGCTCACGAGTGATAACACGCCTTTGTCATTCTTTTCCCTAGCAAGGCTTAGGATGGCTCTGCCAACTTGAGTGACATAGTTGGACATTATGTGCTCATTCATGATGGTGTCAGTTATGATGAGTCTTCCACTGTTCCTCATGTTTTAAGATATTCATGTTCAGGATTTATGATATTATGTTTTATAGTATGATTAAACTATTGAACAAATTATGAGCTTTTACTTATGATTTCAAATATGTTAAACCATATGATTTACTTTCAAAACCTTAGATCATTAGTTTTAGCTTATGATGAATATCTCATTCTTATGACTATCTCACGATTATGATTTTAGCATGTTGTCCTTGCTCTCATGTTTTACTTACCTTACATACTTAATGCATTTAAAGTACTGACCTCATACTTTTATGCGATATCGTCTCATGATATAGGTTCAAGTGATCAATCTCAGCCCCGACGTTAGCTTCACTCCTGCTTCAGACCAGTTCATCCCCTACTTGTATGAGTCCTCATGATCCAAGGATGTTAGTTTTGACTTATATTCTTTCTTTTATGTATTTTAGTCTTTAGATTTTGCTAGAGCTAGTTGAGGGTGTTGTCCCATCAGCGCATCTATGACTATAGGCTTTTCAGATAGTATGTATAGATGTTCAACAATGTTGGCTTGTGGCCCATTTATGCTTTATGAGATTCTAGACTTTCGCTCATGTTATGTTATATGTTCTAATTTTTCTTAGTTATATGCTCTTAATCATGCTATATATGTTCCATGGGTTAGCTTGGAGCCAATTTTAGTTCTAGGTCCCATGTTGCGGTCCGGGGTCCATGTCGGGTCATGATAAACTTGGTGTCAGAGCTACAGGTTTACGTGTATCCTAGGGTTTCTAAAAGTTGCATTAAGTAGTCTTTTTCATGGGTGTGAAGAACGCCACACTTATGAGGAAGAGGCTACAAGACATTTTAGGAAACTTCACTTTCTTTCAGATCTATGTCGTGTGATGAAGTTCAACTCTCTCTTTTCCTTCTAACTCATGTTATCCGCATTTGCAGAAATATGCCTCCTCACCGAGTCAACAAAAGAAGGAATGGAAATGGCAATGGCCATCGGAATGACAACGGAGATGGACATCAGCCAGCCCCACGAGCTCTAGCTGATCCTTTGCATGAGCAAGTGTGTCATGCTAAGTTTAGGGCTGCTTTTCATATGCTGGCATAGGCTAAGACAGCCCAAGTCAACCAACAGGTGCTGGCTCATGTTCACTTGAATGGGAATGTTGGAGCAGTGATAATGCTCAAATTACACCCCTGAAGAAGTATAACGCGAACATTGTCAATAAAGAACCCAACTAAGCTTGGGGTCGATCCCACAGGGAATATGATCAAGATGCAGACCAATGCTAGTATTCACACTATTAGTTATTTCCTAAAAAAGGGGTTTTAAATCAAGTAATAATATTGTGAACTGGAGTTATGATTGATAGTTATGCAATTAACTGGGGAAGTGTTCCCCAGGCTTCCTAACTAGGTCAGATCATGACACTCTTGATCTATTCCAATAATTAGCCTATAGAACTAATAAATTATGTTTATCTAAATGACTGATTCTTCCTTATTAGGTGACTTTACTCAATCACCTAATTAGGTATCATGAGTGATTTCACTTTAACCATTATCGATAGTTCCAAACTAACTCTCCTACGATCGCAACTCAAGCTATTCAATGAAGCTTAATTTCAACGCTTTGTTGTTCTTTTCTTTTCCTAATATCTACTTCTCTAGGTTCAGGCAATCAGAGAATTCAGGCTAGTCCTAACATTGCACACCATTAAGAAGCATTAAATATGAAGAAAAGAACAATGCCGACATTCGTATTGGTTTAGAATCACTTTGTGTTAACCTTAGTATGTTATTCCACCATGGTTCCAACAACCCTAGTTTGGAGGGTTTAGCTATTTATGGTTGCAAGAATAAAATTAGATTTCATTGAATAAAACATAATTGGATACTTTCAATATTGATGGAAGAAAAACCCAAGAATCAATTGCATAATCAACTTGTCAAAAACCAAGAATAATGATGAACTCTGTCAAAGTATTCGAGTATTTGTTCTCCAAGAACTTAGGAAACCCAAAAACTACGATTACAATTGAAAAGTGTTGGATTCTGATAAGGAAAATAACCTAAAAATATTTATATAATTAAAAAAATCCTTTCCTAATTTAATAGGGATTCTGCTGCCGAGTCATCCTACAAGTCATAGCATGATGCTACGAGTCGTAGGAAGCTTTCGTAACATAAGTCTGTAGCTTTTGTCTCCTCAGGTACTGGAGGTTGGTATGACTTGTACAATGGTACTATGAGTCGCAGGAGCTTATCGTGGTTTGAACTTTCTGAAACTTGGCATCTCTATTTTTCCTCATATGGGTCCTTGTCATGGTTCGTACCATGCCGATACGACTCAAACAATCTTGTCGTGCCCTGAATTTGCCAAGAAACCAACTCTCAAAATCTTACCACGAGTCTGTCAATATGACTCGTACCTTACCATCACGATTCGTGGCCTCCACTCATACCACTGAGTTCAGCAAGTGTCCATCTTCTGTATCTCATGTTATGGACAATTAGTATGGCTCATACCTGGATGGTACGGCTTGTACTGTCACTCATTGGATGGCTCTACACTTGTGCACTTTTTCTGAAGTTATGCTGTGGGTTTTAGGTACGACTCGTACCAGGGTGGTACGTCTCATATTAGGACCTGCAATGAGTCATTTTCTGCTCTATTTCAGCTCCTTTTTCACAATATAACTCTTGGACATGATTTCCTTGAAAACAAGGTCAAAGCACCTCATATTCGTATAAACACACCTAAGTAAAAGCATTTTCCCTATGTTTTAAGCATCAAAAGTGCCGTAAATCCATGGCACATTAGGAAGCTAAGGTGCGAGACTTCACTACAATGAACTCACTAGAGTTTCATGGTTCTAAGGTGGATGAGGATCCACAGGAGTTCATAGAAGAGATCAAGAAGATTACCCAGATTATGGGTGTTTTAGGAGAGGAGAGTGCAGATTTGGTCTCCTATCAGCTGAAGGGGGTAGCTCATATCTGGTTCCGACAATGGAAGGAGGGTCGTGGAGTAGGTTCAGCTCCTATTGGTTGGGATGAGTTCATTGCAACATTCTTGGACAGGTTCTTTTCCAGAGAGTTGAGGGAAGCAAGGCAACAGAGTTCATCAATTTTAAGAAGAATGACATGACTGTTCAAGAGTATGCCTTGAGGTTCACCTAGTTGTCCAAGTATGCTCCAGAGATGGTAGTAGAGCTGAGAGATTATATGAGCAAGTTTGTATCAGGGGTTGTAGATTCACTGGTCAAGGAGTGTAGGACCACTATGTTCATCAGGTACATGGATATCTCTTGATTGATGATTTATGCTCAACAAATAGAGGAGGAGCAAATAAAGGAGAGAGAGGACAAGTGGGCTAGGACAGGGAGCTTTGCTATTCTCAATAGAGGTCTAATGGTGGACATTGCGCACAGTCCCATCAAAGGTCATCAGCCCCAACTCTATCATCAGTGAATGTTCCATCTAGGCCCAGAGGTGATCAGAAAGGTAAAACATTAGGCTCTAGGGGTCAGAGGAGCATGTTAGGGGAGCACACTTTCCCAGCTTGTAGGAAGTGAAGTAAGAACCACCCAGGGGAGTGTTTGATTGGCTCAAATGTTTGCTTCGAGTGTGGGAAGCTTGGGAACATGCACAGGGATTATCCTTCAGCTAGCCAGGGTATAGTAAAGGTCGTGCCCTAGCCACCACTTCAGCAACTCTAGTAGCTCTCCCATATCAGTAGGGGTGCCTCTTCTAGTGCAGTTGGAAAACAACGCAAGAATAGGTTCTATGCACTATCATCTTTCCAGGAGCAGGAGAGCTCATCAAATATGGTCATGGGTGTGTTATGAGTCTTCTATCTTGATGCTTATACATTGCTATATCCAGGAGCCACATTATCCTTTGTGACTCCTTATGTTTCTACTAGTTTCAATGTTAGTCCCAAAATCCTTTCAAAACCTTCCTCGGTCTCTACTTCTATCAATGAATCAATTATAGCTCGACGAGTATACCGAAATTGCCCTGTCATAATTCTTCAGAAAGTCATATTAGCCGACTTAGTAAAGTTAGACATGACAGATTTTAATGTTATCTTCGGTATGGATTGATTGTATGCTCGTTATGCTTCAGTTAATTGTAGAACCCGGTTAGTAGAGTTTCAATTCTCAGGCGAGCCACCTTAGAGTGAAAGGGTAGTTCAGCGGTGCTTGTAGGTCGCTTTGTCTCCTATCTTAAAGCCGAGAAGATAATCTCCAAGGGTTGTGTATACCATCTAGTTCGGGTTAAGGATTTTAAGTCCAAAACCTTGACTCTCCAGTCAGTTCCTATTGTCTGTGAGTATCCAAAGGTGTTTTCAGATGATCTACCAAGAGTCGCTCTCGAGCAGGAGATTGACTTTGGTATTGACCTTCTCCCTAATACGCAACCCATATCCATTCCTCCTTATAGGATGGCTCCAGCCAATCTTAGATAGTTGAAAGAACAATTGAAAGATCTCCTAGATAAGGATTTCATCAGGCCAAATAAGTCCTCGTGGGGTGCTCTAGTCCTCTTTGTTTACAAGAAAGATGGTTCTCTCAGATTTTCATTGATTATAGTCAGTTGAACAAGGTCACAATCAAGAATAAGTATCCCTACCCAGGATTGATGACTTGTTTGAACAGCTTCAAGGTGCCATGTGCTTTTCAAAGATAGACCTCAGATCCGGCTATCACCAGCTCAGGGTTAGGGAGAGTGACATTTTGAAGACAACCTTTACGACTTGGTATGATCACTATGAGTTTATAGTTATGTCTTTTGGACTAACGAATGATCCTGCAGCTTTCATGGATTTGATGAACAGGGTGTTCAAGCAATATTTGGATATGTTCGTCATTGTCTTCAAAGATGATATCCTCATATACTCTTGGAGTGAGGAGGAGCATGCCTCTCACTTGAGGATTATGCTACAAACTCTTAAGGACTGTCAGCTATTTGCTAAATTTAGCAAGTGTGAGTTTTGGCTGAACTCAGTAGCATTTTTGGGCCATGTGGTGTCTAGTGAGGGTATGCAAGCAGAATCTCCGAAGATTAAGGCGGTGAAGAACTGGCTTATACTTATTAGCCCTACTAACATTAGAAGCTTTCTGGGTTTATCTGGCTACTATAGGAGGTTCAAGAGGGATTTTCATCCATCGCTACACCTTTGACTAAGTTGACCAATAAGAAGGTCAAATTTCAGTGGTCCGATGCTTGTGAGAAGAGTTTCTAGGAGTTAAAGGCTCGACTCACTTAGTCTCGTATTTTGATTCTATCAGAGGGCACATATGGCTTTGTTGTGTATTATGATTCTTCTCAAACTGGCATTGGATATGTCATTGTTTATGCTTCTTGGAAACTTAAGACTCATGAGAAAAATTACCCTATGCATGACCTTGAGTTAGCAGCGGTGGTGTTTGCCTTGAAGATTTGGAGACACTATTTTTTTGGGTGCATATCAATGTGTTCACGGATCACAAGAGCCTTTAGTATGTCTTTACTCAGAAGGATTTGAATTTATGGCAAATGAGATGACTTTGAGCTTCTCAAGGACTATGGTATGAGTGTTCTTTACCATCGGGGCAAGGCTAATGTAGTGGAAGATGCTCTTATTCAGCTTTCTATGGAGAGTGTGTCCCATGTTGAAGATGAGAGAAAAGAATTGGTGAAGGATGTCCATAGGCTTTCTCATTTAGGGGTTTGCTTATCGATTCAGCAGATGGTGGTGTTATTGTCTAGAATGGGTTAAAATCTTCATTGGTGATAAAAGTTAAAGAAAGATAAGATGAGGATCCTATCTTAGTGAATTTGAAGGAAGCTGTACAGAATTAGAAAAATGGAGGTTTTCTCCCAAGGGGGAGATGGTGTACTCCGATATCAGGACAAATTGCATGTTTCGGATGTGGATGACTTGATAGAGTGGATGCTGAGAGAGGCTCATAGGTCTTGGTGTCCTATCCATCCAGGTGCCACCAAGATGTATCGTGATCTATGGAAAGTCTATTAGTGGAATGGCATGAAGAAGGATATAGCCACATTTGTGTTAAGTGTCTGAATTGTCAATAGGTCAAGGTTGAGCATTAGAGACTTGGAGGTATGCTACAGGATATTAGTATTCCTACTTGAAAGTGGGAAGAGATCAATATGGACTTTATTATAGGGTTGCCTCATACACGTCAACAACATGACTCCATATGGGTGATTGTAGACTGAATGGCTAAGTCCACACATTTCTTACCAATCAAAACTACAAATTCAGCCGAGGAATATGCTAGACTATATATTCAAGATTTTGTTCTATTGCATGGAGTTCCATTGTCTATCATCTCAGATAGGGGTACTTAGTTCACCTCTCAATTTTGGAGATCATTTTAAAAGGGTCTTGGTACTCAGGTGAAGCTTGGCACAGCCTTTCACCCTTAGATGGATGGTTAGGCTGAGCAGACCATTTAGACTCTTGAGGACATGTTGAGATCATGTGTGATTGATTTCAAAGGTAGTTGGGATGATCACTTGCTTCTCATCGAGTTCGCCTACAACAACAGTTACCACTCAAGTATTCAGATGGCCCCATTCGAGGCTTTTTATGGGTGGAGGTGTAGATCACCTCTTTTATTGGATGGTTTGAGGTAGGTGAGGCTATGTTGATAGGGCTAGATTCAGTTCATGAGGCTATGGTGAAAGTTCATCTCATTAGAAAAAGGCTAAAAATAGCTCAGAGTAGTCAGAAATCATATACGGATGTTAGGAGGAGAGAGCTTGAGTTTGAGGTTGGTGATTAGGTGTTTCTGAAGGTATCTCCCATGTAGGGAGTTATGAGGTTCGGTAAGAAAGGAAGTTTAGTCCCCGATATGTTGTTCCTTATAGGATTTTGGGAAGAGTTGGCAAGGTGGCTTATGAGTTTGGAGCTACTAATAGAGTTAGCTTTGATACATTCAGTTTTCCATATGTCTTTGCTGCAAAAGTGCATTGGAGATCCAACTCTAGTTGTTCCGGTAGAGAGAATTAGTGTGAAGGACAACCTTATCTATGAGGAGGTTCTAGTTGAGATCCTTGATTGGAAGGTTCACAAGTTGAGGAACAAGGAGGCAGCTTCAGTAAAGATTTTGTGGAGGAATCAATTAGTTGAGGGAGCTACGTGGGAAGCCAAAGAAGATATGATGGCTGAATACCCGCATATTTTTCCTTCCAAATCAGTCCCAACATGAGGTACCAGTTTCCTCATTAGTACTCTATCTATTTTTATGTTTAGTTAATGCCTCTCAGATCCTTTCATGTCTTAGTATGCATGTATGTTTCATGAATTCAGTTCAGTCATGTATCTTAGTTTGGAGTCAGTCACTCCGTCGGTTTTCAATCTATAGCCTTACTCTTTCCCCTATCCTTTAGCTTAGTTAGCCTTCATTCAAGGACGAATGTTCCCGGGGGGAGATAATGTAACACCCCAAACGTCTCTAAGATCATATCTAAGATTGTAGCAGAAACCAGTAGGAAAATGGTTCCATTCCATTGGAGGAACCTTAGGACGGGTTATTGGTTGTCCCATAGTATAGAACTTTTGAAAAATGTCAAAATCCATCCAAAATCAATGAGTGGATTGTATAACCCATTGTTAGATTGTACTGGCCATTATTTCTAGTTGTTGAAGAAGGTTTAGAGAGTGATTCAGATGCAGAGTAGGAAATAATAGGAGAATACAACAGATCATTGTACGTACCAATGACCCATGGTTATAGTCGTTCGTTTTACCAGTTCCAAATTAAGTTCGGCAGTTTGGGGGTATTTTCGTAATATTTTATGCTTTTAACTCTTAAGTGATGTCATTTTAGGCTCCTTAAGGGCTTGATTAAATGATTAATGTAAGCTTAAGACCTCACTCTTTTCAAATACCATAGGTTGGGTTTCTCTTCTCAAGACAAAGCTAGGGTTTTTCTCCAACATCTTCTTCCGAATTTCTCTTGAATCTTCAAGACAAGTTAAGGAATCATCAAACCTAGGTATGTAGGGTCATTAATGATAGGTTTCTTCTATCCTCATTCCCAATTTCATCTCAATATCATGAATTCAAGTCTCCAACCATGATTTTATGAAATTCTAGGGTTAGACCCAATTTTGATGAAAACTCTCATGATCTTCTGTGAATTGGATTATATTATGACTCAATCCATGATTTATGATTATGAATGCATGTTTTCTACAAGTAACTCTGATGAATCTATGATTTTCAAGTTATGATGATTTTACTCAATTATGTATGATTCCATAAATCTCAAGCTTATATATCATGGCCGACTCAACAACATTTATGATTTTCAACTAGCCCATGCAAAACAAAGTATGTTTCATGATTATGACTATGAGAAATGTGCATGTTTTGGGAGTAGTATCTAGCACTGAGTAGAACATGGTTCAGCATACCCAGGTCTTTAAACTATGTGCCACCGTAGAAATATATTCATGTTTGGGACCTTGCCAGAGAGTGTTTCCCCTAGCTCGACGGGGCTCACGAGTGATATCACACCTTTATAGTTCTTTTCCTGGAAAGTCTTAGGAAGACTTTGCTAACTTGAGCGAGATAGTTGCGCATCATGTGCTCATTCATGATGGTGTCGGTTATTGTCACGACCTGAACGTAGGTCCGGACTGAGACACGAAACCTAGAACCATGAATATCTTCAAGTAGACCCATGGCATGAACATAGCGGCTAACAGAAACTGATAAAATAGACATGAATAAGCGGAATACATACACAACGATCATAAACAGATTTAACACTGACAAGCTGCAATCTTGTATATTTTCTGAAAAGCCTCAAATATAACTGAAGAGCTGATGGGATAGAATCTCCAAATAGCTCACTAAAAGTCTGAAATTTGAAAGTAACACAACTCAACAATCTGAAGGACCTCGAAGGATGAGGACTCACCAACAAGAAAACTGGACTAATCTCTGGAGACTGGCTAACGAAGGGACTGAGTCTGAGCGTCTGAACTTGTATCGTGAAATGATACAGCATAGAGTATGTGGCCAATACTTTGAATGTACTGAGTATGCAAGGTAAGTAAAATAGGTTGAGTTAGTATAACTGAAATCATTCTCATAACATAAATCATAAGATCATGAGGGTAAGGATTGCAGGATAATATCAAAAAATATGTATAGTCATAAACTAAATTTCATATCTGAATAGAATGACCTAAAGCTGAAAATAGAATCATATGGCTTGCTATTATAAACTAATTATTGGGTCAAACCTGCTGAAAATATAATATCATATGTCATAAACATGCATAACTGAAATCATGAGGAATAATGGGAGACTCGTCATATAACCGACACCATCACGATAGAACTTACATGATGCCCCAACTATTACACTCAAGTGAGAAGAGCCATCCAAAACCTTGCCAGGGCTAAAGAAGCTATCATAATATCTATATCAAGATGAAAGCCCATTGAGGGCAAGCGAAACACACAAGGGAGGTCCCCATGTAAATATATATAAACTTACATTGGCACGTAGTTCTGAGATTGGGGAACCTTGGAACCCTAAGCCTATCGGTGATAGACACTTCTCCCAAAAACATGCATAGTGCTCCTATCATTTTTCAATGAAGTTGAAATCATAATTACATGCATAATCTGATATTTAAACACGGGGAGTCTTGGCACCAAAATATATCATAAGTTGTAGTGGGAGTCTTGACTCCAAAACATATGATAAGCTGATCTAATTAGCCTTGGCTAAATCATGAAAACACACTTAACTTGTGTGGGCTTTCCCAAACCTTAAAATCATGAATACTTCAATTAGACTTCATAAGTCAAAATCATAGATTCATACATGGGTAATTTATAAACATTCAATCATGCTAGATATCTCATCATACTTGAAATCATGGATCATAAACTTGACTTGTCATGAAAACTTGCATAATTGGCATAATTTTCTAAAATTTGAAATCATGAATTTATAATCAAAATAGATATAAAATCTACCCATGAATCTTCAAACATACATTGAAACATATAGGGGATTGACCCATAAATAATTTATAAAGGATTTCATAAAAATTAGGTTAAAACCCCATAAGATCAGGGATTTGATCTAGAACTTAAATTCATAGAATTGAGGAAAATTTTAAGCATGAGAGTGAAAGGAACTCTTATTCATAGCCCTACATACCTGGTAAACTGAATCTACACTTGTCTGTGAAAGCCCAAGAAATTTGGAGAAGAACTTGAAGAATTCTTGGCTTGATCTTCAATGGAGAAGTCTTAGTCTTGCATGCATGGGAGGGGAATGGTTTAGAATAGGTTAAACCCTCTTAAAAACCTCCTAAAAGAGCTTAAAATGATGTAGTTTAAGGCTTAGGAGCTTAGGAATTATGGGAATGCCCTTACTAATTTCACAGGAAAAATGATATTTCCAGTCCCAATGAGGGACTGGATGAATCGTTACTCCACTATGCGACTCATTGTCCCCTCTCGACGTCACCCACTGGAAATTCCATCCTTCATTCTCAGCCATCCTGACAATGACCCATCTGACAAGTTGTGAAGTTACATCACAACTCATTTCTTAACCCATTAGGTCTCCTGGTCTGTAACTTTCTCAGCACATAACTGCACACTAACGACTCATGGGTTCATACAATAAATCGTCACACCATCCATGGTGATCCCATGACAACAACTACTTACCAGCCTGGCACCCCTTAATGAGTCACTCAATGATCCGGAGGCTGACCTGACAAGTCATTCTGTGACATGGTGCTGATTTTCCTATTTTCTCCGCTTCAACCCTCGGGTCTGATCTTAAGGAATTTCAGGGTATTACAATATCTCTCCCTTAGGAGAATTCATTTTGAATGTGGGTTAAACATACTGAAATACCAGGGAAAGAACTAAAATCCCATAACTGAACAACTAAAGCTGAAATCTAACAGAGTGACTGACTCCGAACTGAGATACATGACTGAACTGAATCCATAAGTCATACATACATGCTAGAATATGAAAAGAACTAAGAGACATGAAATTGACATGAAACTGAATAAATTATTAGAGAGAAAACTGATACCTCATGCTAGAACGGGACTAGAAGGGAATAAATGCGGGTATCTAGCTATCATACCTGCTTCGGCTTCTCATGTAAGCCCCTCAACGAGCTGATTCCTCCACAAGACTTTCACTGAAGCGACTTCTTTGTTCCTCAACTTCTGAACCTGTCGATCAAGGATCTCAACCAGAACCTCCTCATAGATAAGGCTATCCTTCACACCTATTCTCTCCATCGGAACAACCAAGGTCGAGTCACCAATGCAATTCTTCAATAGAGATACATGGAAAACTAGAAGCATTAATGCTAACTCTGCTGGTAGCTCTAACTCATAGTCCACCTTAGCAATAGGTCTCAAATCCCGTATGGGACAACATATCAGGGAGTAAGCTTCTCTTTCTTTCTGAACCTTATCACTCCCGTCATGAGAGACACCTTCAAGAACACCCAATCATCAACTTCAAACTCGAGTTCTCTCTGCCCAACATCCGCATAGGACTTTTGATGACTCTAAGTTGTTTTCAGCCTTTCTCTTATGAGCTAAACTTTCTCCATGGACTCATGAACTGAATCTGGCCCTATCAATGTAGCTTCGCGTACCTCAAACCAACTGATAGGAGATCCACACCTCCACCCATAAAGAGCCATAAATGGAGCCATCTGAACGCTGGAGTGGTAACTATTATTGTAAGCAAATTCAATGNATAATTAATTTCTTTACATGTTCGTTTTAGCCTCAGCATGCTCGATCCACACCTCCACCCATAAAGAGCCATAAATGGAGCCATCTGAACGCTGGAGTGGTAACTATTATTGTAAGCAAATTCAATGAGGGGTAAATGATCATCCCAACTGCCTTTGAAGTCAATCACGCATGCTATCAACATATCCTGAAGAGTCTGAATGGTCCGCTCGGCCTGACCATCTGTCTGCAGGTGAAAAGCTGTGCTAAGCTTGACCTGAGTACCAAGGCCCTTCTGAAATGATCTCCAAAACTGGGAAGTAAACTGAGTACCTCTATCTGATATGATGGAAAAGGGAACTCCATGCAACCGAACTAACTCCCAGATGTACAATCTAGCATAATCCTTAACTAAATCAGTAGTTTTGACAGGTAAGAAATGAGCTGTTTTGGTCAACATGTCTACAACCACCCATATAGAGTTATACTGTCGGCGTGTATAAAGCAACCCTGTAATGAAGTCCGTATTGATCTCTTCCCACTTCCACATAGGGATACTAATGTCTTGCAACATACATCCAAGTCTTTGATGCTCGACTTTCACTTGTTGACAATTTGAACGCTTAGCCACAAATTTCTCTATGTCCTTCTTCATGCCATTCCACCAATAGACTTCCCGTAGGTCATGGTATATCTTGGTGGCACCTGGGTGAATAAAATATCGATATCCATAAGCCTCACTCAACATTTGATCTCTCAAGTTTCCAACACCCAGAACAAATAAATGACCCTGATAACGAAGTACACCATCTCCTCCTTGGGAGAATACCTCCACCTTTTGATTCTGGACAGCTTCCTTTAGCTTCACTAGAATAGGATCCTCATCTTTCCTAGCCTTGACCTCAGTCACCAATGAAGATTCTGACCCATTTTGAACAATGACACCACCATTTATCGAATCCACGAGGCAAACCCCTAATCGTGCAAGCCGATGCACATCCTTCACCAACTATTTCCTTCAATCTTCCACATGAGAAACACTCTCCATGGACAGTCTTCCAAGGGCATCCGACACTACATTGGCCTTGCCCAGATGATAAATGACACTTATGTCATAGTTCTTAAGCTGTTGTAACCATCTCCTTTGTCGCAAATTAAAATCCTTCTGGATGAACACATACTGTAGGCTCTTGTGGTCCGTAAACACATCCCCATGGACCCCATATAAATAGTTTCTCCAAATCTTCAATGCAAACACCACCACTGCCAATTCTAGATCATGCGTCGGGTAATTCTTCTCATGAGTCTTAAGCTGTCTAGAGGCATAAGTAATGACCTTACTGTGCTGCATTAAAACATAACGAAGACCAACCCTAGAGGCATCACAATACAAAATAAAACCATCCGTGCCCTCAGGTAGGGTCAATACTAGGGCCGAAGAGAGTCAAGTCTTTAACTCCTGAAAACTCTTCTCACAGGCATCCAACCACTGAAATTTGACTTTCTTATAGGTCAACTTAGTCAATGGTGCTGCAATGGATGAAAATCCTTCAACAAACCTCTTATAATAGCCAGCTAAACCCAAGAAAATCTTGATATCTAAAGGATTAACTAGTCTTGGGCAATTCTCCACCGCTTCTATCTTTTGAAAGTCCACCTGCACACCCTCACTTGAAACGACATGGCCCAAAAATGCTACTGAATCCAACCAAAACTCACACATGCTGAATTTAGCAAACAACTAGCGGTCCTTGAGAGTTTGTAGCACAATCCTCAAATAAGCGGCATGCTCCTCCTTGCTCTGGGAGTATATGAGAATGTTGTCTATGATGACAATCACAAACATGTCTAAATATGGCTTGAACACCCTGTTCATCAAATCCATGAAAGTTGTAGGAGCATTCTTTAGCCTAAAAGACAACCACAAATTCATAGTGACCGTACTGAGTCTGAAAAGCTGTCTTCGGAATGTTACTCTTCCTTATTCTTAGCTGATGATATCCGAATCTGAGATCTATCTTTGAGAAGCACCTAACACCCTGAAGTTGGTCAAACAAGTCATCAATTCTAGGGAGGGGATACTTGTTCTTGATTTTAACCTTGTTCAATTATCGATAGTCAATGCACATACGAAGAGACCCATCCTTCTTTTGAACAAAGAAAATTGGTGCACCCACGGGGACTTACTAGGCCTGATGAAGCCCTTATCCAAAAGATCCTTCAACTATACTTTCAACTCCTTTAGCTCAGCTGGATCCATTCTTTACGGAGGAAGGGATATAGGCTACGTATCGGTAAGAAGGTCAATACCAAAGTCAATGTCCCGCTCGTGAGGGACTCCTGGTAGATCATCTGAGAAAACCTCTGGATACTCACATACTATAAGGATAGACTGAAGAGTCGGGGCCTTAGATATAGTATCCTTAACTCGAACTAGATAGTACATGCAACCTTGGGAAATCATCTTTCTAGCCTTAAGGTAGGAAATAAAGTGACCTACAGGCACAACTGAACTACCCTTCCATTCTAGGACTGACTCATCCGGGAATCGAAACTCCACCGTACGGGTTCTACAATCCATTGAGGCATAACATCGATGCAACCAATCCATGCCAAAGAAAACATTGAAATAAGTCATGTCTAACTCTACTAGATCGATTGAAGTGACTTTCTGAAGGATTGTGATAGGGAAATTTCTGTATACCCGTCGAGCTATAACTGAGTCACCGACTAGAGTAGAGACTAAGAGGGGTTTTGATAGGATTTTGAGACTAACTCCGCAACTAATAACAACATAAGGCGTCACAAAAGATAAAGTAGTTCCACAATGCATATACATCAAGATGAAATACTCGAAACATACCCACGACCATATCTGGAGAGACCTCCTACTCCTAACGAGATGAAAGGGCATAAAACCTGTTATGATGCTATCCACCACCTATGCTAGTGGATGCACCATGATGAGCCGAGCATGCTGGTGGAGCTGCTTAACTAGTGGATGGGTCACGACCTCTACCATGACTCTATCTGGATGAAGGATAATCTCTAAGCATGTGTTTGGGCTCCCCGCACCCAAAACATGCACCTGAACCTACTATGCACTCTCTGGTGTACCTCCTACCACACTAGGCACAAATTGGAATTCTAGGCTCTACTAACATGCTCCCCTGACCCTGGGAGCCTGAGGTTGTTCTCATATGATCATTCCTAGATCTAGAAGGCACACTGGCTGATGACGACGTTGGAGATGATCATCTCTGGTGGGACTTCTGAAGATGTTCACTCCTGGACCTCTGTTGGGAAAACCCAAAGCTGCCTGTCCTGGCCCTCTTGGACTCTCTCTCCCTTTCCTTCATTTGATCTGCCTCTATCTGCTGGGTGTATATAACCAATCGAGAGAAGTCTAGATCACTATTCAATATTGAGGTCCTACGCTCATTGACTAGCAAAACTGACACTCCATACACAAATATATTCATACTATCTCTCTGATCTGCAACTATCTCTAGCGTATACTTGGACAGCCGGCTGAACTCCAAGGCATACTCTTGCACAGTCATACTGTTCTACCTCAAGTTGATGAACTCCGCCGCCTTTGCCTCCCTCAACTCCCTAGGGAAGAATCTGTCTAAGAAGGCAGTCATGAACTTATCCCACCTCATAGGAACTGCACCCACTACTCTACCGTACCTCTACTAACGGTACCAAATATAAGTAGCCCCCTTCAGCTAATAGGAGACTAAGTTTGTGCTCTCTTCACCTGTCACCCCCATAATCTGGGTGATCTTTTGTATCTCATCCAAAAAATCATACGGGTCCTCATCCACTCTTGATCTAAGGAACTCAGGTGGATTTATCCTCAGAAAGTCCTAAACTCGAGTCAGCGCTATGTTCCCATTATGAGGGACAGGGGCCACCACCTGCTGGTTGACCTGAGTGGTCAAAGCCTATGCCAATATTTGAAATTCTGCTCTAAACTCAGCATTAGAGACCTGCTGGGGTAAAGGACCTGCTGGTGCTGGTAGGGCTTGCTGTTGCCCATTTCCATTACCATCTTCATGACCATTTCCATTTCCATTCCTTCTACTATTTACTCCACATAAAGGCATGATTCTGCAAACATATATAACACGAGTTATAAGGATAGATAGGTGCTTCATCGTATGACATAGATCATGAAAGAAGGAAAATTTCCTAAAACGTCTTGTAGCCTCTCCCCCATAAGTTTGGCAAACTTCACACCTAAGGAAAATACTCTACTCAATGCGGCTTTTAGACAACCTAGGACACTCTAAACCTTTGCTATGATACCAAGTTTGTCATGATCCGAACATAGGTTTGGATTGAGACACGGAACCTAGAACCAAGAATGGCTCCAAGTCGACCTATGGCATGAACATAGCGACTAAAGAGCATACATTAACGAAAACTGATAAACTAGAAATGAATAAGTGGAAGTCTGCATACATAATAATCATAAACAGATTTAACACGGACAACATGAGATCCGACATATTGTTTGGAAAGCCTTTAACATAACTGAAGAGCTGATAGGATAGGTAATTAGTTCACTGAAAGTCTGAAAACTGAAAGTAAGACAACTCAAGAATATGAAGGTCCCCGAAGGATGAGGACTCACCAATAAGAGAAATGGGTTAAGCTCTGCACACTGGCTAATGGCGATATTGAGTCTGAGCATCTGAACCTATATCATGAAATGATACAACATAGAGTATGCGGTCAATACTTTGAATGTACTGAGTTTGCAAGGTAAGTAAAAAAGGTTGAGTAAGTATAACTGAAATTATGCTCATAACATAAATTATAAGATCATGAGAGTAAGGATTTCAAGCTAATATATGAAAACATGTAAAGTCATAAACTGAATAGAATGACCTAAAGCTGAAAATAGAATCATATGGCTTTCCATAACTGGAATCATAAGTGAAAGCTTATAAAAGGAATATTGGGCCAAACCTTTTGAAAATATAATATCATATGTCATAAACATGCATAACTAAAATCATGAGAAATAACGAGAGACTCATCATATAACCGACACCATCACCATAAAGCTTATGTAATGCCCCAACTATTACACTCAAGTAGGCAGTGCCGTCCAAAACCTTACCAGGGCTAAAGACATTACCATGATATAGATATCAAGTTGAAGACCCCTTGAAGGCAGGGGAGACTCACAAGGGAGGTCCCCATGTAAATATATATAAAAAGATGTTGGCGCATAGTTCTAAGATCGGGGAACCTTGGTGTCACAAGCTTACTCAGTACTAGACACTGCTCCCAAAAACATGCACAGTGTTCCCATCATTTTTCAACAAAGCTGAAATTGTAATTACGTGCATAGTATAAAATCTGAACATGGGGAGTCTTGGCTGCAAAACATATCATAAGTTGTAATGGAAGTCTTGACTCCAACACATATGATAAGCTGATCTTATTAGCCTTCACTAAATCAGAAAAACATACTTAACTTGTGTGGGCTTGCTCAAACCTTAAAATCATGCATACTTGAATTATACTTCATAGGTCAAAATCATATATTCATACATGGGTAATTTGTAAACATTCAATCATGCTAGATATCTCATCACTTAATATCATAGATCATAAACTTGACTTTTCATGAAAACTTGCATAATTGGCATAATTTTCTAAAATTTAAAATCAAAATAGGTATAAAATTTGCTCACGAATCTTCAAACATACTTTGAAACATATAGGGGATTGACCCATAACTAATTTACAGAGAATTTCATAAAAATTGGGTTAAAACCCCATAAGATCATGGATTTGATCTAGAACTTGAATTCATAGAATTGAGGAGAATTTTGAGCATGAGAGTGAAAGGAACTCTTATTCATTGCCTTACTTACCTGGGTACACTGAATCTATACTTGTCTTTAAAAGCCCAAGAGATTTGGAGAAGAACTTGAAGAATTCTAGGTTTGATCTTCAATGGAGAAGTCTTAGTCTTGCATGCATGGGAGGGGAATGGTTTAGAATAGTTTAAAACCTATTGAAACCCTCCTAACAAAGCTTAAAATGATGTTGTTTAGGGCTTAGGAGCTTAGAAATTATGGGAATGACCTTACTAATTTCACAGATAAAATAACATTGCCAGTCCCAACAAGGGACTGGACAAATCGTTACTCCACTGTGTGACTCATTTTCCCCTCTCATCATCACCACTAGAAATTCCATCCTTCATTCTCATCCATCGTGACAACGACCCAACTGACGAGTTGTGAAGTGACACCATGACTCATTTCTTAACCTGTTAGGTCTCTTGGTCTTCAACTTTCTCAACATATAATGACACACTAACAACTCGTGGGGTCATAGAACGAGTTTTAACACCATTCATGGTGACCCCATGACAATGACTCATTATCAATCGGGCACCCCTTAGCGAGTTACTCAATGATCCGTCGAATGACCTGACAAGTCACTTGATGAGACATTCTATGACCTGGTGCTGATTTTCTTATTTTCTCCACTTCAAATCTTGTGTTTGATCTTAGGGACTTTCGGGGTATTACAGTTATGATGAGTCTCCCATTGTTGCTCATATTTTAAGATATTCATGTTCAGGATTTATTATATCATGTTTTAGAGTATGATTGACCCATTGAATAGATTTTGAGATTTTACTTATGATTTCAAACATGTTAAATCATATTATTTACTATCAAAACCCTGGGTCATTATGTTTCAGCTTATGATGAATATCTTACACTTATGGCTATCTCACGACTATGATTTTAGCATGTTGTCCTTGCTCTCATGTTTTACTTACCTTACATACTCAGTACATTCAAAGTACTTAATGCATACTTCTATGTGATATCATCTCATGATATAGGTTTGGGTGATCAGTCTCAGCCTCGACATTAGTTTCACTCTCACTTCAGTCTAGTCAGCCCCTTCTTGGGTGAGTCCTCATGATCCGAGGACGCCAGTTTTGACTTATGTTCTTTATTTTATTTCTTTTAGTCTTTAGATTTTTCTAGATATAGTTAGGGGTGTTGTCTTATCAGCTCATCTATGACTATAGGCTTTTCATACAGTATGTATTAACATTCAACGATTTTGGCTTGTGGCCCCATTTATGCTTTATGAGATTCTAGACTTCCGCTCATGTTATGTTATATGTTTTACTTCCTATCAATTATATTCTCTTAATCATGCTATGTATGTTTCATGCATTAGTTTGGATCCAATTGTGGTTCTAGGCCCCGTGTTGCCGTCTAGGTTCCACGCTCGGGTCTTGACACTTACCTACCCCCTACAACTAGAAATAGGGAGGAACATAACATTCTAAGGACATTTAGAAAGCATTGGAGCAAGTGTTACACCACGGAAAATTTTTGGTAATTATTTGATGTTTGTATGCTATGATAAGGGAAGTACAGGTTGTATATTTTCCGGAGATGACAAGGGAAATGTGTATGAATGGAAAACCGGAGAGTATGTGAAGTTCATAAGTAAGGGTAAACTTTAAATAACCATATATCCTAGTATATATTGAATTAGAAACCCCACGACCTACCAAATTAAAGGTCTTTGAGTCTAGTTTTAATAACATCAAACCACTTGTTAATCGGAGTTCGGAATAAAAAGTTATAGATATTTTACCGTGACACTGTCGGGCAGTAAGGAGGCCACCGCCCAACTTGCTTTATATTTTAAGTCATGACTTATCAAATCATTTTC